>JANAVB010012768.1:0-24041 GCA_029216955.1 Iris pallida | reverse complement strand
ATTCTGCATTCAGGTGTGTCATCTGAGTTCTTAATTAGTAGTTGTACAATCTGTTAAACCCCTTTTATCTTTATTGTTTCACATATACATATCAAGCATTCTTAAGATAAAGTGTACAATTTCAATCTTATATAAGATTGCTGTACTTTGAAAAGCTGACTTCTAAATACGAGCACTCAATCTTCGTTATTTCACATTATCAATAGATAGTATTTTTGTCTTGCTTAATTTCATTGCATAGTCTTCTTGCAAGCCTTCTATCCATTATTGCATGAGCACTATCACCATGCACATGGCACAGACTTTGGTGTGTCCTGTTGTATTTTCGAGTATGTATCGTGTCCTGTACATGTCCAACAAAATGTGACATGAATACTGCACCCTTATTTGGAACGTTTGTTCTTCCTGATGCATAGTGATTTCATTTGCCATTTTTTATTTTTATTTTCACTTGTACGATCAATATCTGAGGAGGATCATGTTGTTTACTAGATTTTTTCATTGAAAAATAATTGACCTGTCATGACTACTATATGTACCTAAGTGAAACTTGAGCACGAGTTAAATGTGAACTGCAATCTGAGATGGGCCAAATGTAGCTTACATTTCTGGAAGATGACCAGTCTATTTTATCTTATATAAATTGGGACGAAAATATTTTACGTATTATTGAGTCAAAGGGAACAACAAGCATATAGTAAAACAGAAGTTGTTTACAACAGATTCTGTTAAAACAGAAAATCTGTTACAGAAAATAGATTCAACCAAGTAATAAAAATCTAAATTAAATACAGTTGACTAAATTCAATCAGATTTGATTTGATCTGGCCAACACTCCCCTTCAAGCTTGCTGTAAATATTAATGAGACCAAGCTTGTTCACAAGAAAATCAAATGTTTGTTATGTCCCCTTTGTGAGTATATCAGCTTGTTGAGAAGTAGGCACATATTCAATGCTGATAATACTTCCATCAAGCATTTCTTTGATAAAATGTTGGTCTACCTCACATGTTTAGTCCTGTCGTGGTGGACAGGATTATTAGCTATACTGATGGTTGATTTGTTGTGACAATAGAGGTACATATTCTTCAACTCTTCCGTCCTTCTTATCCAAGTAAGTTCACAAACTCCGTGAGCCAAGGCTCTATACTCTATTTCTGCACTGTTTCTTGCGACAACATACTATTTTTTACTTTGCCAAATTACCAAAATTTCCCATAATTGGGTGAAATAACCCAACGTTGATTTTCTATCATCGATAGAACCAACCCAATCTGCGTCATGGAATGCTCTAACTTTTCGATCATCGGTCTTTGCAAAAAATAGTCTCTTTTCAAGTGTTTGCTTCAAATACCTCGAGATTCTATATACTGCGTCAATATAACCTTGACAAGGTACATGCATATATTGGCTTACTGAACTCACAACAAAGGCTATGTTAGGTCTTGTATGCGACAGATAAATGAGCTTTCCAACAAGTCGTTGATAACTTCTTTTGTCAATAGGGTCTCATTCAAACATTTTTGCTTTATTACCAAGTTCAATAGGAGTTTTACTTGGTTTACATCCCAACATGCCAGTTTCTTCCAATAAGTCTAGTATATCTTCTCTATGATACAAAAATACCTTTCTTACTCCTTGCGAATTCCATTCCCAGAAAGTATCTCAATGCTCCAAGGTCTTTAATGTCACGTCCCGATCCCGGAGGATTGAAAACTAGCCACTGGACGTGATGTCGTACAAGTCTAGATTGTACTTGTACAAGGCAAAACCATTACAGTTCCTGGTATTTCTCAGAAAACAACGACAACGCAGCAAAACCAAGCAGATAAATTGAAGTCACACAATATATGAAGAAATGTATCTCTTTATTGATAATTACAATGGATTACAAGACTTGCAGCGGAATACAGAGTTTACAACTGATTACAAGACTTTGAATAGCAACTGAATATACACTTGCCATTTAGGCTTTACAACCGAACATGCCGACTTTGCTTACAATCTCACTGGTTCATCTGAGTTACACTGTTCCATACATTATGTCCATATAGCAGAAGACATCGTCTTGTAAGAAGAGCTTCTGCGCACCCATCCGATTCATCGATGCCAAGCATTGATCAAACGATTTCTCCCATGCATAAGCACCTGTAATATTGCCCACAACGTGGGTCAGTACATCATTAATGTACTGATGAGCGGTGCTGGCCCAACTCACTAAGAAGACGACACTAGTAATCATGTTATAGAACATTATTAAAAGTGGTCTTTCTCGTTGCCTTAGGGTCAATTAGCAGTTCATATCCGATAAGAAGTAAAGCATGCAATTCTTATAGCCAACAATGTAAATCAATATGATATCACCCTTTGGTGATTCTTATCCACGGTCGTATAGCCATCCCTGTACATTTATAATACTTACTCAGCCTGCACAAGACATTGTTAGGAACAATATCATGATTCAATATAATTATCACCGTTCAGGTGATTCTTACCAACATCCGATATCTTTTCCTGTAATTGAGTAATAACTTACTCTTCCTGCATAAGACATCATTAGCACGGGACCTATCTATATGAAGGTCACTGGCGACACGCCATCTTGGACCGTCTTCCAGGTATAACGACGCTCCTTACAGTGCGGGTAGCTAGCCCCACTGAAGGTCCCGTATACCGATGCCAGTACGTCGGCACCAATCCTTGTTCCCCCTAGGATGAACCAGACCCGTGGCCTCGGATTACCGTTCAAGGAACTACCTTGTCGATAAGTTGTCTATGACATGCAAGTATATGCAACTTATCTATTAAGAAAACATATAATGCATGATAAGGAAAACTAAGTAATTCAGCCACCATTCTCATTCGTATTGCCCTCTTTCTCATTCCAGGGTCTTGGTGTAATCAACATTCTACATCGGCGACGGGATAATAGAATGTTGTTACCAATTCCTTTCCACATCTTTGATACCATACATCTTTCCAACCGATACTCAATGTACTTACTGTCCAATTCTTGGGACTTAGCATCTGTTTATCATACGTTCATCGAGCTGAGGCTCGACATACTCACCGCCAAGTATTTGGGACTTTTTCTCCACCTGTCATGTATTTCATTGCAAAGCACGCAAGCATACAATTCATTGAAATGATTCACATAGATTTCGGATCTTGTGATTAATTATCTTTGATTATCTTTCCGACTTCCATGCAAGGTGTTATTCCGCAACTCGACGAATAAACATAGCATACTATCCTTTTATTAAGCGTGAAGCTAAAGGACTTCGAAGGGTTCAACACTACTCACTTTTATAAGACGATTCTTGCCACGATCGTATAGCCTTCCGAGCGATCCTTTGTAAATTCTAAGTCCAACAAGGCTTCGTCGAACCAACCATCCATCATAAGGTATCTTGCGGGTCTGGGTACTACATTTAACTTTGAATTCCTTTGCCATATTAATTCTTTCCATCTCCATAATGTTATTCCAGTAACGATGATATCATCAACATAGACAATCAAAATGGTTATTTTTTCACCTTATTGTTTGACAAACAGTGTATGATCAGTTTGTCCTTGAATATAGCCAAGATTCTTAATCACCTTTGAAAAATGGTCAAACCAAGCACTTGGGACTGTTTCAAACCGTAGAGGGACTTGTTGTTGAGCTTATACGGTTTTGCTGCCCAACTTCTCTTCGAAGTTCGGTGGTTGCCTCATGTATACCTCCTCTTCAACCTCACCATTAAGGAACACATTTTTTACATCAAGTTGATGCAGCGATCAACTATAATTTGAAAGTAAAATTCGGATGGTATGGAGCTTAGTGACATGAGCGAAGGTTTCAGTGTAGTCAATCCTATAGGTTTGTGTAAAACCTTTGGCTACCAACCGTGCCTTGTATCGTTCAATAGAACCATCAGCCTTATATTTTACAGTTAACACCCATTTGCACCCTACAATGCGTTTTTCCTGTGGCAGCTGCACCAAACTCCAAGTATTGTTTTGTTTAAGAGCATGCATCTCTTAAAATACTGCATCTTTTCATTCAGGAATAGTCAATGCCTCCTCAATAGGCCTGGGAATAACATCACTAGATAGATTCGTAGTAAAAGCACGGAATGTAGATGGCAGATTGGAATAGGAAATAAACTTGGAAATGGGATGTTGAGTACAAGACCTAATACTCTTTCTAATTGCTATTAGCACATCTAGGCCAAGATTAGGACTTGGATTACCTGACACATTTGGCAAGTAAGATTCAATCACTGGCTCGACATCTTGACTGTGAGTAGGAATCATGATTTGTTTATTTCCTTGGGAGACTTTTCGTCTAGAGTAAACACGTAACTCTTGCTAATTAGCCATAGTTGATTCTCCCCCTATTTTCGATACTGGGACACTTTGTTGATTTATTGAAGTGCTGATTGGAGTTGAGTTAGGAATCAGTTATGTTGGGTCAACTAAAGCTGGAACTGGACTTGGCATGCTAGGCACACTCGGAATGATAGGTACTGGATGTATTGTGGGATCGAATTCGAGTATTGGTATGTCAAGGGTGTCCCATGAATAACAAGCTTCCTTACCCTGAGTCTCCCCCCGAAGCGAAGTTGGAGAGAAGCAAGGAGTATCTTCAAAGAATGTGACATCACAAGAGACACAGGTTTTCTTATTTTTAGGACAGTAGCAACGATAACCTTTTTGAGTTGGAGAATGGCCAATAAGATAGTCTTGAGAGCTTGGAGATCAAGTTTATTACGATTGTGAGCACGAATGTGAATAAAGGTTGTACACCCGAAGGTTCTTGAGGGAAGAGTATTGGATGTGGAAATCTGTGGATAATTTTTTTGTGAGGATAGAGAGAGGACTTTCGAAGTTCATGGTACGATTGGGTAGGCGGTTTATGAGGTAGGTGGTGGTTAATACAACATCTACCTATAAGTATTTTTGGACATTCATGGTGAAATGAGAGCACAGACTACTTCCAACAAATGTCGATTCTTTCTTTTTGATGCTCTATTTTGTTGTGAGTGTCAACACGTGAACTTTGGTGAATCATACCATTTTGCAACATAATAGTTACCCAAGATAGAATTAAAATATTCTTGGTCATTGTCAATTCCGAATACCCGAATTATGGTCTGAAATTGAGTTTGAATCATCTGGCTGAAAATTTCGAACACTTGATATGTTTCTGTTTTGTCTCGAAGGAGGTAAACCCATGTAGTACGTGTGTGATCATCGATGAAGGTGATGAACCACTTTTTACCATGTGAAGTGGTGATTTTTGGCGTCCCATATGTCACTATGGATTAATGAAAATGGTGTGGAAGGCGTATATGATTTGGAGGAAAGAAGCTCGAGTGTGTTTGGCAAACTGACATATTTCACATTGAAAAGAAATTGAATTTTTATTATCAGATAAAGATGGGAACAAACGTTTCAAATAAGAAAAATTGGGATGGCCAAGTCTATGGTGCTTTATCATTATTTTTCTAGTACTAGAAACAGTTAAAGAATGAATACCAGACACAAAAGTTTGTCGACTTTTCGTATGGTCATCTTCAAAGTAATAAAGTCTATCATGACCTCTATAATAGTTCTTGAAATTGACATGACAAAGAATTTGAATTTAGCAACACATATTATCACGAGTAATTTTGCTAACAGATATCAAATTGCACTTAATGCAGGAACATGAAGTACGGATTTAAGAACAAGATCCTGAAAAATTTGAATGGTGCCAACCCTGACAACAGGAGACTCAGATCCATCAACAATTTTAATAGTAGTATGATTAGAATATGGAACATAGGAATAAAAAGTTTAGAGCCACTTGTCATATGGTCGGGGGCACCTGAATCAATGATCCAAGGGTCCTTGAAATTAATTAAAGAGTGCAAGGCTGAATGAAAGTTACCAGATTGAGCCACAGAGCATGACCCAGATTGGAACTTGATGAGGAGGTGATATGAGAGAGGTTAGAGAAATGCTGACTTAGAAGGCGACAAAGATGCTCAACTTGCTCTTTGCTGAATGGTATGGAATTTTCAGTATTGCCAACCTTGTCATGGCCGGATTGGGTCTGATAGGCACAACCATCGGATTTAGCCCATAACAAGTATTTTTTTGCCATCAAGTTTGTGGACTGTGATTTGAAGAGAACCAATATCTTTTCCAGGAAAAGGAGTAAGAGAACGATCTTGGATCTGCTCGGAATTAGCAGAGGTGGCATCATCAATGATCATGATTGTGTCTGCCACAGTGAATAAACTGGCTCTCTGTTACCATATAAAATTGGGATGACAATATTTTTTGTATTATTGAATCAAAGGGAACAACAAGCATATATAGGGAGAAGTAAAACAAAAAAAGTAAACAAAATTTGTTTACAACAGATTCTGTTAAAATAGAAATATGTTACAGAAAATAGATTATGCCAACTAATAAACAATAAAATCTGAATTAAATACTGTTTTGACTAAATCCAAGCGAATTTGATTTGATCTCGCCAACATCTTACAATAGAGTAATGCATATTGAGTGCTTTCCAGGCAAAAAAACATGAGTATTGATTTACTGAATCATATTAATAAAATAGAGTGAACTTCACAAGCCAAACTTGAAAAGTCCGGGCAATGAAATCTCAAATATCCTGTAGTTCTTAAGTTCCCCATGACCTAATGCTTAAAACAAACCCATTTTGTTAACAGGTATTTTATTGACATGTATATTATTTTTATTATTCAATTGTTAGACTCTTGTAACGAAGATTGCTGAAATGCGAATATCATTAGGAATATAATATTACTAAAAATTTAATGAGTCATCTGAGAGAGTTCTAGAATCCAAGGTAGTCAAAGGCGCACTGTGCACTCGAGGAGCAAATGGTCTATATCGTCCGAGGCGCAAGGTGCACTTAAGGTGCGTGCCCGAGTGAAGTGAGGCTAAAAATAAAAAAATAATATATACATAAATAAATTAGTAAGGTAAGAAATAAAATCAAATAACATATTAAAACCAACAAAAACATGTTAACATAACCAAGTGAACTAGCATAGCAACAATAACACTCAACAAAACTAACAAGAATTTGTATTTTTCTATCACGCTTTTAGTAAATTTTAGTTTTTCAAGTTCAACTGTAGCTAACTTTGGCAACCGTGGAAAGAGCTACCTCCCTACCACGTGTATGAGGTAAGGGCTATCTCCATTTCTCTTTTTTTTGTAAAAAACAAAAAAATATATAAGGCTTGTTGCGCCTTGCTGAAAGGCGCACCTAAGGAGCGCCTTGGGTGCGCCCGGAGAAATGCGTCTTGCCTAGTGAAGTGCGAGGCGCAGATGCTGTGCCTTGCTCCGAGGCGCGCCTTTGACTACCATGCTAGAATCTAAAATTTAACCGGTAAATGCCCATCTTTGTTTATCAACACTCTCTCATAAGGATTGGCTAGTTGCACTTGTGACCTTTCTTTGCATTCTTAAGGCTTGCACATGGTTGTGCATTTTCATGAATACTAAGTATCTCATAGCCCCTTCTCTATCTTCACATTTTCAAATTTCCTTTGAACCCATTAACTTGCTTGTAGTACTCTGATCAATTAGTATACACCCCTGGAATTCTTCCCTTCAAGACCACATAGTATGCCTCTATCACTATAATTTTTTGACCCCAACGTTTCATACTTTAGAGTGCAAGCAAAGATAACGTAAAGAAGTATTAGGGAAGTATTTTACTACATATTACAGCATAGTATGCCATTCTATCACTATAATTTTTCTTTTATCCCATAGCCTCTTCTCTATCTTCACACCTGAAGTAACAATGTCCTCTGAACCCATTAACTTGCTTGTAGCACCCTGATCAATTAGTATACATCCCTGCTATTCTTTCCTTCAAGACAATATAGTATGCCATCTATCACTACAAATTTTTTTATCCCATTAGAACCCCATCGTTGAATACATCACATATAATGCAAGGCAAAGATAACGCAAAGAAGTATTAGGGGAGTATTTTACTATATATTACAAACCATGACTCAATTCATTATGGAAGGTATTTAAGCAACAATTACAAACCAAATTATCGAAAGTACTTGGACAACAAATTAGGTAAACTAAGTGTGATCACTTTATCTGGTTGGGGATCGTGGGAATATTTCCTTCTGGAAATTTTCTATACCACTCGTAGCGTAACATTCTAGCATACCATTAAACATGTTATCCTTATTATTGTTGTTGTATAGAGAGGTGTAGGCAGCCTTCATCACATTCTTATCAAGTCCCTGCAAGGCAAAGAAATTGGTTCCAAGCTTCATAACAGGAGGACCCTTAAACCCCATGGTGAGGTCGTTCTCCATCACACTAACATGGTCCACCAATCTATTCAAATTATCATTACCGTCATGAAGATTTTTATGACGCTTCCCCGTGGTGATTGTCTGCTTTGGGATATGGCACCCTTTCTACTAGTCATAGTGTTTGATGTATCCTTGGACTTTAGCTGTAAGGGGCTAGTGGGATTGTCGACATCAACATAATGAACTAATCCCGATGTGCATAAGCATCCTTTGTCATGCCCCCCTTGCATGGTCCTCTCACTATATCCATATGAATCATATTGTTAGTTAAAAACACAATACAAAAATTTAGTAAAAGGGTAATAAGAAATATTGACTACAAATAAAAAGTCAATTAATATTTCAACTTTCTTACCTTTCTAAGATCCTTAATGCTCCCTCCAAAGTGATCATCTTTAGGTCTTCTTCCTACCCCACCCTGAAAGATCTTTTGCTTTCATAATATCTAACTACTTGCTCATCAATCCTCGTGTGATTGATCACATTATCCATGCTACACGTCTCACCATCTATGGGTATTATCAATCTTCCTTCCTTGGTCAGCCTCAAAACTAAGGACCTTAAGGAGTTCCTCAGAATGCTCTTCGAGACAACGTTTATTAGGCGTGCCTCCTTCATATCTAACATTCTTACCATTCCTAGCTCTTTCTAATTGATCTCCTTTTAGGAGGAGAAGAGGCTTGGCCCTTTATGGGGCCAGATTCTTGATTAAAGCCGTCCGTGTGGACATAGGAATAAGAATCCATAAATGCATCAGTATTGTACCCCCATTGTTGAGGGGGCATTGAACTCTCAAAACTAGGTGGTAAAGATTGAGAAATATCATTTCCAACTTCTGGACCTGGAGTACCCACTCTTTCCTAATAATCTCCTTTTTAAGTGAGGTAAAAAAGGCTGCCCTTATGTACTTGAAAGGGTCGATGGTTTGAATAATTGTCCGACATCTCACCTACTGACATTAGATTGTCAAAATAATATCAAACATGAGTTTTAAGAGCAAAAGCATCACATGAAAACAACTTAATTACACACCACAAGTCCAACAAAAGTTATTACAATCCATAAGTATGAAAGGGTATTAGGACAAGCCAGAAAGGAATATAAGTATAAAACTAAATAAACCTACATAAATTTCTTAACCCCTACTCTTGCCAGCAGTGTAATCATTCCACATATGCAATGCAATTTCGTCACCCTTATCTTCCCAAGCATTTTTTGCATCCCTTTGATATTGTTGAATATCTTGAGAGACTTTTTCGTAGTCAAACAAATTTTCATCATATACTTCTCCTGGGACTGTCAAGCTTGAACGGTAAACTCGTAGTTGGGATCAACTCCAAGTATATACTTAATGCAAAAGAAAACAAGCTAATGCAATGTCAACCATGTAGGGAAGTTGTAAATTTCTTCTCACCTAAAATGCAAAACCAATTCTTAAGCATTGCAAATGCATATTCTGTTAGTCCGCAACTTAGGGTTCCTATAGTTGAAGAGTTCCTTTGGGTTTGTAGGGTTACGATCTTTTTTGGTATTGAAGTGATACCTCACTCCACGATAGGGGGCAATGAAACCATGCATCGTTGTGTATCCAACGTCTAGTAGGTAGTACTTTTCTACACATTAAAAATTGATCTTATACTTAGATTGTATGCTAAACGTACATACACCAAGATAATCGTACATTTAATTCCAGAATACTTAGATTGTATGCTAAATGTACGGTTATCTTGTTGTATGTACATTTAACATACAATCTAAGTATAAGATCATGGGGTGCATGCATAGAAAAGGGCTTCCTTTATTATGTCATTTACACAACTTTCCCACCTATCTACAAAAACATTTTGTTGGGGGTTGCAATAGCTATAGTGTTTTGTGTTAATTGTTTTCTACCCCTAAATCTCACTGCCAACGAGGATGGAAAGATAGCTTGGACATGTGTGCCATCTATCAACCAAATACAATCTTACAATTCAATATTAAAAGGAGGTAAATTATTATGCATAGCAGATGTAATGTCAATCTATTACCCGAAAATAAGAATACCATTCAGAAGACTCTAATCTCGATCGGGGTATCTACACAAGGTTTCTTTATAACCGGTCTTTAATGGTACATATAATACAGTACTTTTTCAAAATACCTACAGATTGTTTCGCCGGAACGGATAATTTCAATCCCGCACACTCTATTCTTAGACTTATGCCCCAACACCACCTATTGGGATATGGTTCGACGGGATCGGTGTTAATAGTTAGAATCAGACCATTAATCCCATTATAAGGGGTCCTCAAACACTTCTCTTGACGCATGCCTCCTTTCCCTTTCGACCAAGAGTAGAAAATCAGGTACCAACAAAAACCGAAGATGTTACTTTGTCCATTGTCAGATACTTCTAGATCCTCTAAGTATCCTTCTCTCCCGCTTTTTTCTTTTTTGGAGATGGTGAACGGGAGGATAGGTTTCGGTCTGTTTCAGGTAGATTGCTGATGAAACTGGCAGAAAGCATAAGTGGTCTCCAAGATTGGGAGTTTATCAGCAGACCAATATTTTAGCCAATCCGGGATAGGACCCTTCAAAATCAG
This sequence comes from Iris pallida, assembly GCA_029216955.1. Classification (NCBI taxonomy): domain Eukaryota; kingdom Viridiplantae; phylum Streptophyta; class Magnoliopsida; order Asparagales; family Iridaceae; genus Iris; species Iris pallida. Next base: position 13,100 of record JANAVB010012768.1, on the reverse strand, counting down.
ATCTGAAATGGCCGAAATATATTGGTTTCAGCCGATTTTAAAAATCTTTATTCCAATAGAACTTGTATCAGTAATTAAAATCAAGGTTTAAAAATTGTACATGATTGTGTCTACTAACCTAAGTGCCTAATATTAAACAAAACATAACCTTGAGCTTTATCACTGGTGCTCTCTATCAGCAGCTGAGATCTGCCCCTTCTGTCAATACAGCCCTACTTATGATTGTCTGACTGAAGAAAATTTGAACCATAACCAATGTGATTCCACATGTTTTGGTAGGCTTTAGATGTTTCAACAAATATGACTGCTGAACCACAACTTAGACCTTTAATCGATCCTGTTTAGATCTACTACTGATAAGATACATTTGTGTTGAGATTGGGGTGGTGGTGGTGGTGTTCCATGCTTACAACCTTGAACACGTGGAACAACAATTCTTCATGTTGCTAAAGTTTTAATTACATTGTCATCTTGGTATAGCAGGCCTTTTGATTGGACTGACGAATACTTTGTAGTTAGCCAATGGTTTGTTGCCCAAGGTAATGGTGATCATGAAATTGATGCTAATATAAATGAACCCATCATGTTTATATTTTGTGGATATCTGTTGCCAGCACATCCACTGCAGGTTTCATCCATAATTGTCACAAAACCCCATGGGTTTTTTGTTGCTTGTTTATATTATACCTACTATTTCTCCAATTATGTTTTTCTATGTCATACGTCTTAGGATATTTGTTCATTGATTTCTGTTTTTTCCATGAACTTTTTAGTCCTTGGTCAGCTACTTGAAATATCACTCATTTGCTCGTAGTTTCAGAATATTTTGTAACAATTGATTTTTACGTTCTACAGGGAATTGAAATGTTATCACTGGGTTCATTTAAAACCGGTGCTATACTCCTGGTAAGTACGTTGCTATTTTCTGTATTACAAGTGAATTCTAAGAACATTATCTGTATGGCTATTTCATGGTGTTTGCCTTACTCGTTGCTGTTTTTGGCTTTCTCCTTTGTTCAAATCTTGGTTGATGTCACATCATGAGAGGTATATATATATATATATATATATATATATATATATATATATATATGGAATAAGGGTAAATTTTATTCCACGCAAATCATAGTAAAGGTATTACAATACACTATTCTCACATCTCCCTCCCCAGTTAAGGGGCATTACAGATACATCGAATTCTATATTATGTAGAATTCCTACTGGCGGAGTAGCCAGTCCCTCAAAGATACGCCTATTGCGCTCCCTCCAGACATGCCAAACTGATGCTGCAAGTCTAACTCTAGCCATTTTGGCCCCACCAGGGACCATGCCTCGGCGATCTATGATCCAGCTGAGGATTCATCGGATATCTTTGGCACTGCCAACTCCATCCATCGATCGCATGCACTACTCCGTCTAGATGTGCCAAGTCCACGGACACTCAAAGAATAGGTGGTCCATAGATTTCGCGTCACCCGTACAGAAGACACTTTGGGTCTGGAATCTGCATCCCAAACCTGATAAGTCTGTCCCGCGTCATCAACCTGCCGGGAAGGAGTCTGTATGAACAAAGCTGCATTTTGCGGGCAATTCCCTTCGTCCAGATAAAGTCATACTCCGCAATCCTGTCATGTGGAGTCCGAACCAGATTATAGCAACTTTTAAAACTGAATATCCTTGACCCTCCAACCGAACCAGGATAAACCCAACTCCAGGAGTCCGCAGGCTGGCTAGTATCTATAGTGATCCGACGAATCGCCTCTCCAAACTGAGCCGTGAATGGATACTCCTCAGGCCTCCAGCTCCCATTCCTGATGATCCGACTACATTTCACCCCCTGCTCGCCTCTCTGTCCATCTGTGCACCCAAGATCTCCAAAAGGGAGCCATTTCCCATCCACGGGTCCAGTCAGAGATCAATATTCGTCCCATCTTTCATAATCCTGCATATAGCGGACTGTAGAGCCGGTTTGCACCTAAGGATAGCCTTAAATGAGACCGAGAAATTGTTATCAATCCTGCATGTCCAGAAATTCATCCGCCGCACATATCTGCTAGCCAACCACTCTGCCCAAAGAGAACCTCCCTTGATGAACCGCCACGCCATCCGCACCCCAGATGTCTCCCTAACCGCCCTGCTCGAAGAGGTCGCAACCCCACTCCTCCTTCCTCCCGGGTCCGACATAGTTGATCCCAAGCGATCGCATGCATGCCTCCTCTCCAGATGAAGTTAGCACAAATGGACTCCACCTTCCTTATGGTAGCTACCGGAATCTGAATCGACTGCAACCAGAACATAGCGATGCCAGAGATAACAGACCTCACCAGCTCAATACGGCCACCAAAGGACAGTCCAGCTGTCTGCCAGCCTTCCACTCTCCTTTGGGCAAAATCCACCAGGCTGAGACAATCCTGATCCCTGGCATAATTGACCGTCAACGGAACCCCCAGATACTTCACCGGGAATTCTCTTTTCTCCACTCCCAGAGCAAGGGCCCGTACCTCCTTGAGGGTGCACTGAGAGCTGAAATAGACCCTGTTCTTCTCCCTATTCAGCTGCAGACCGGACAACCTCCCAAACTCCTCCATAATATCTGAAAGCGTCCTCATCCCCCTCATAGATGGATGCAGTAATACCAAGAGGTCGTCAGCATATATCAAGTGAGACACCACCGGCTTGACCTGCTTGAAAAGAGGAACAATCTTCCTACTATGCACAGCCAGGTCCATCATACAAGTGAAGTACTCCATCACCAGAGTGAACTGGTACGGAGAGAGAGGATCCCCCTGCCGCAGCCCCTTGTTGCTCGAGAAGCATCCATATGGAGTACCCTGAATGAGGACCGAAAATGTGGGGGAGCATATGCACTCCCTCACCCTTGCCACCTATCTCTCATCAAATCCCATAGCAAGTATAAGGGGGGTATGAAGGCATGTGTGAAGCTGGATTTGCGGAAAGCCTATGACACGAGCTTGTTAAAATCCTTCACCATCTCATGTGCAAGAAGACTGTGCTCAGCAATCGAGCACCCCTTGATGAAAGCCGCTTGATTCCGACACACCAAGTCCTGCATAATTTCCTCCATACGACGACACATGAGGTGAGTAATTATCTTGTATAGATAATTACAACACGCAATAGGCCTGAAGTCGGCGAGGGAGGTCGCACCCTCCTTCTTCGAAACCAAGGTTAAGAATGTGATTCAGCTCCTTCAACAATTTTTCTTCCAAGAAAAACTCCTGCACCGCCTCCAGGATTGAGAACTTCAGCTCACCCCAGTGACGCCTAAAAAACCCGCAAGAGAAGCCGTCCGGCCTCGGAGCCTTATTAGGATCTGCCTTCATCACAATAGCCTCCACCTCCTCCAATCTCACAGGGGCCAGCAGCAAACTATTCCCATGGTGCATCACCAGCCGCTTTGTGGCAAGCCCTGGGAACGTGATTGGATAATCTGCCTGCTGGTATAAGTTCGAGTAGAACCTGACTGCCTCCTCCTGGATCTCCAACAAGCCTGCCCTCGCCATTAAGTAGCTTGGGGATGCTGTTCCGGTGCTGTCTGGCACGGATCACATCATAGAAGAACTTGGTACAACGATCACCATTCTTGAGCCAAGAACACTTGGCCCTCTGGGCCGCACTAATCTCCTGCTGAAGTCTCATGATGTTGACCTCCGCAATCAGGTCCCTCTCCCTAGCCGCCAACTTTTGGCTCAACATGTCAGACTGCAAAGCTTCCTGGACCTCTCGAAGCTCGGCCTCCTTTTCCTCTAGGGAAGACCACAGCATCTTCTTCACCCAGTCCCGAATAGCTCTCTTGACCTGTTTGAGTTTATGAACCATGCAAAACTGAGCCGTGCCATTCCGAGTATGTTGCAGCCCTCCCATAACAATCTCCTCCTATCTCGCAGAGAGGTACCAACCATTGTTGTACCGGAATGGTCGAGTCTTCCAAGTGGGCCTCTCAGAGAGACCTACCCGGATAGGAGAGTGATCGCTGGTCCCCGCCGCTAACCCTTCTGCCCTGTAATTCGGGAAGTAGCGAAACCATTCGCTATTTTCCAAAGCCCTATCAAGCTGACAGGCGATCCTGTTATGAACCGCCTTATTGTGCCAGGTCCAGATGTGTCCATCCCTCTCCAGTCCCCTCAGTCCAGATAAGAGGAGACCCCTCTGGAAGTCGTATAGGATCGGATCAGGCACCGGACGGCCTCCCACCTTCTCATGCCGATGAAGCATGGCATTGAAGTCTCCCATAAGCAGCAGGGGTAGATGCAGGTGCTCCGCCATCCGTCCTACGCGAACAATGTCCTCCCACAAGGTATCACGAAGTCGTCTATCATTGTACCCATAAACTGCGCTAAGAATGAAGTGGAATCCTTCTTTGTTTGTAAAGGATATGTCGATAAGCTGCTCCGTCATCAGCACCTGTTCCCCCTCCCAACTATCTCTGTTCCACCGAATCCAGATCCTAGCCATATCACAGAGATCCAGTTTGTGAGTTTGCCCCCAGTTCCCCGGAGTCCTGCGAGATAGCATAGTCGTCCCTCTAATCTTCGTCTCAAGCAGAATAGAAATGTCACACTTCTCCCTCTTCAGAACGGTACTAATCTTCCTTCATCTCCCAATGGAACACCCTCCACGAATGTTCCAGGCAAGGACCGACATTAATTAATTAATATGGGGTTCCCCTGAACTCCATCTGGACTGACACCCGAGGGAAGTGTTCCGTCCATCAAATCTATATCCTCCCCCATCTTCGTCCCCGAGGAGGGAGCAAGATGTGCCTGAATCCTGGAAAGAGCCAAGGTCCAATCTGGGTTGGCCACGGTCTGATCGTCTAGCCCTCCTGGCCGGAGCTCATCTTCCTGTGGAGACGGGGCATGCCTTTTCCTGCTATAGATTTTCCACCATAGAAGTCTCCATCCTATCCTGTCTGCTAACCAGGGAACTCATACCCCTGGTCACCATAATCCTCTGGGGTCTGAACGGGACCATTGCACCCTGGGAACCCTTCTGTCTCAGCGGGGTATCAGTCTCTGACCTCCTAACCCCCTCCATCAGGGAGTCCTCCATCGGCCTGACTGTCACCGCCACTCTGGTGATGGGACTGGGTGCCACCGCTTGCTCAGCTACCTCCATCGGCGCAGTCGATGACCTAGCTATCTCCGTCCCTCTAGTCAGACAAGCACTAGAAGAGTGACCAAAGCACGTACAGAGGGAACACATTGGGGGGGCCCAATCATACTCCACGGCCTGCGTCAGAACCTCCCCGGACGCCACCTGATACTCGAGCATACTCGGAAGCTCCGTCCCAGCCTTAATCTCCACAAATACCCTGGCATACATCAGCATGGTACGGAAAGCCGTAGCCTCATCCGCCTTAATCGGCTTACCGACCAAGCTAGCTAATCTCATCAGCAAAGGGATGTTCCAGTATTTCACCGGAAACTCAGGAAAGCGAATCCAGACGGGGATTGCATTCAGCACCTCCTTCTCACATCTCAACTTCGATGTCCACTTCTTCAGGATAATTAGTCGCCCACCAAAGGACCAGGGCCCTCCTTGAACGATCCTGGACACATCCTCCTCCAAGCCGAATTTCACAAAGTAAAATCCATTCTCACGGGAGAAGATCTCCATGCTCCCCTTGGGACGCCATACCCTCTCTGCATATTCCCGAATCTATCCATAGAACGGTTTACTTTCCAACACATACATCACCAACGTGTTCTTCCAGAAGTTCGTAACTTCCGCTATCTCCTCTGCTGGAAAATATGCTCGGAGGCCTCCTCCTACCTGCATCGGTGGCACATACTCCATCGACACCGGACTCTTGTTCACACCCGGCATACAAACATCCTTCCAGGATTTGGGACGAGGCTCGTCTGTGGCCGTCCGGGGAGTGGCAGACATAGGCCTCTGACTCCCGACATCTCTAGCGATACCCTTTCCTTTCTCCGCCGCCGTCGCCTTTGGCCGCCATCCAGATGCAGTACGCCCCGGTCCTCCTCCCTGTCGTCTCGTGTCACCTCTGCCGATGGTAGACATATTCCCGTTCCTCTCAGGGCCCGTCCGACTCATTACTTGATTTTGAGTCCCTCTTCCCCCTCCCGGACGCCGTCCAACCCTCATCCTCTAATCGGCCACCCCGAGCCCCGGATCCCGATCCGAATTAAAAAATAGGAGCATCTCCGTTGATCGCCGGCGTGGTCGGAGCCCCCCGGGCCGCCCTGCCCTCTGCTACCGCCTAGTGGAGGTCGGCCGCCCCCCGCTTGGCCTTCGCCCAGCCCTCCCGATCCGGGGCTGTCACGAGCGGGGGTCCGCCCAACCCCCCGCGTCCGCCTCCAGGCGCCCCCCCCCCCCCCCCCCCCCCCCGCCTGGGGGGCCGTCGCCACTGGTCAGAGGGGGCCGCCCGGCCCCTCCCCGGCCTCCTCATCCCCTCCGCGAGTGGGTCCGACGGTCGGGGAGGAGGGGTTAGAAAAACCTAGGCGCGTTCGCGTGCGACTCCTGCTGCATTTTATATATATATATATATATATATATATATATATATATATATATATATATATGCACTTAATCTTGAACGAGTATTTGGTTGAGCATGATGTTCGTCTTAAGATGCCTAGGAATGTCCCTACTTAACCAAGAGAGAGATGACATTATAACAAGGTTAAAATTGGCTTATGCTCAATTGTATTACCATTTCCGACCAGGTTTGCATATGCCTGATCCACAATTTGCTTTAAAATGGTACCAGTGGATTTCGGTGTTGGGTTTGTAGTTTTGCTTGTTTCAACTCAGTTTCAGCAGTAGCATGCCTAAACCAACCAAACCTTGCCAACTTAAAAATAACAAGAGAATACTGCACAAAACTGGCTTTTTACGGGTCTGCCTGGAAGTGCAGGTGTGCAGATTTACACGACATCAAGCGTCAATTTCCGTTCTGCCTTTGAGGTGGTGTGTAAAGGTTGGTCTCGGTGAAGAAAGAATCCACCTTTAACCTCCACTGCCCAGACCCTCACTTGAAGGGATGTAAAGTGTAAACAAGTTGCTTTGGTGGGTTCATTTGAACAGGCAGGTTGTGGCAATTTGATGATTTGTTCTCTGGTGAGCAAGAAATAATGACTACTTGAGGAGGTTAGCCTTGAAACTGAGGTTCAAATAATGTGCAGAATTGATATGTTTCAGGGGTCTGGTTTCTGATCGTTAGTTGCCTAGTTTATCCTAGACTGATCGGAATTATCCATCTCACCCACATTATGCTTGTTATGAGGTTATATAGTTTCGGTCAATATAATTTGAAATTGTTCGATATATATATATATATATATATATATATATATATATATATATATATATATATATATATATATTCTCCAGCACGTACGGGCTCAGTTAAATCGTGTCTTTCTGCACACGATTTTTAGCCGGTCATCATATCATTTCGGACTCTTCGTGCGGATCTTGTCCGCACTGGCTTTGTCATCATCGTCCTACACGCACACCCCATGCACTCCGCGCGCTCCAGAGCTCCACGAGCCGGCGATGACGTCTTTCAACGCCCGCAAATCAACGTCTCGCTTCGCCCACGACGTGGAAGGCGCCCCTGATGTCATCACGACGCCTACGACAGCCGATGCCGTCCAGCCACCCGTTCTATGCGCACGACATCTTCCCGACGTCCTTACGGTGCCGCACGGCGGGCCGCGTGGTCAGCCGTCGTTTATACCCGTGGTAGAATGGTGCCGGTCTTCGACCGTACCGCACGACGTCCTAGCCGTTGAGTTTTCATGCACGGACGTCCCATTCTGGCCAATGCCAGCTCAGATCGTGGCTATATATATATATATATATATATATATATATATATATATATATATGAGGAAGGATAGGCATCCCCACAATTTTTGCATCTCCATGCATCCTCATGTTCACATCCGTTGGATGTGCTTTATGTCATCTAATCTTAACCATTGGTAATTCAACGGTTAAAATTAAATGACTTAAAGCACCATCCAACGGTGCAAATAGGGGGGATGCATGGGGATGCAAAAAGTATGGGGATCTTGATCCTTCCCCTCTCTCTCTCTCTCTCTCTCTCTCTCTATATATATATATATATATATATATATATATATATATATATATATATATATTACACATTTTGAGTCAAGGTTTGATGCCAAAAAGATAATTAACGAGAGCTGCTCTTGGGCCTTCTCTCAGTCTTACAACAGCATCCTTTCACTTTATATACCTTCTCCACCAGCCCTCCTTCGGATGAACACTCTTTAGTGCTTTCTATACCTCCTTCAACACCACAGCTATACTACCTTTGGAGCTTGTTCTCATCTGTTCACTGGGATCCTGCTATTGCAAAGTACCATTGTCCCTCTCATGCAACCCCTTTATTATGTATACTCCTGTGTAAAATCACAATTCCTAGTGACCAACTATGTTACCTGGACTCGGGTACGGGTGTCGGGTACAGGTACATATCCAAGTGTCGGACCATTCAAACTCATAATTGGACACACAGACTCGACTAAAAAGGGTCCAAATTTTGGATATGGGTACGGGGATATGACTAAGGTAGTAAGGTTCCATATTCTAAAAATTGCTTTTAGTCGGCGTCTAGGCGCCCATGGCCCGCCTAGATTTCGACCAGAATCGAAGCCTGTACGGTTCCAGTGAAAAATCGTGTTTAGGCGGCTGTCTAGGTGGCCCTAGGCATTGAGTCGCCTAGGCACATGCGCTCGACGGAGAGGCAGCCGCCTAGACCGCATGAGCTTCTTCTTCTTCGATAGAAGTCTTGCAAGTAGAAGTAGGACGGAAGCAGCCGACGGCAGCTCGGCCGAGAGACGCGGCCACCCGCAGGTGAGTCTTCTTCAGTTCTTTTGTGTCGTGTTCTTCATCATCTTCTTCTTCTTTTGAGTCGTCTTCTTCATATGCTTTCTCATCTGTTTTTGTTTTCTTCTGAATTTTTTTAATACTTGAACATATTTTAATACTTGACATATTTTAATACTTGAGTACTTTTTTGTCATAATATAATATACAAGACTGAGTCACGTGACTGATCATGACTGATCACTGAGGAGACATTTTAATACTTGAGAATATGCGTATATAAACATACATGACTGAACACAGCGACTGATCATGACTGCTCATTGTCCATTGAGCATATATATTTTATTATTTGAGAATATGTAATATATAAACATACACCGAGTCACACAGTGACTGATGACTGATCACTGAGCAGACATTTTAATACTAGAGAATATGTGATATATAAACATACATGACTGAGTCATACAGTAACTGATATGACTGATCACTGAGCAGACATTTAATACATGACTGAATTACACAGTGACTGATTATGAGCGACTAAATTATGTTTGAACTTGTAAATTTGGGATATAATTTTTACTTGAATATTTTTTATTTCTAGTTTTTTTTTTTTAATAAAATTTTCGACGATCGCCTAGAATTAGGCGCCCGCCTAGGCGGTCTAGGTGCTAGGTGGTAGGTGGCCGCCCGCCTAACGTCTAGCGCCTTTTACAACTTTGCTAAGGTTTCATAAAAACACAACATGTAGTTATAAACTACTAGTAAACTTTACTGAACTAGTTGAATAAGTCCCTAATGTACAGTCCCTTAAGCTCCCCTTCTACTTTACTACCAGCCTACCATGTTAAAATAAACTATCTACTTCACTACCACATTAAATAAACTATCTACTTCACTACCGGTATTCCGATTGTCACCATGAAGGATCCGATTGTCATCATAGAGGATAGGATACGGGTCCTATACTCATATCCATGTCCTATCGGGTCGATTTGGGTACTACTCCTTAAAGTGGAGAGTTCGGGTAACATAGGTGACCAAGCTTAATTAAAATTTTTAACAGGAATAAAATTTATCACTTGGTGATTGTTTAAGTGGGATCTGAAAAGCTCTTTTTTAGTGTGTCTGAGTACAAAATATGGAGTTTTTTTAGTTTTTCATTTTATCTTGAAACCTAGTTTAGAACTTGTAGTGTGTGCGCGTATAAAACATGGAACTTTTTTAGTTTTTTATTTTTCTTGAAACTTGAATGTGGAGTCTTTTGAGCCGGATTCAATGCCAAAAGATCATGAGAGTGGGAGTCTATATTTTAATAAAATTTATGTCAATGGTGTGAACTGCATCTAGTTGGTGTCTCAATAGAAATTGTTTGGAATTGGAACACTTCACCTGTTAAATGATTGAAGTGGTAGTACATGGCACTTCCAGCATATATATAGGAATGGAGCTTAACACTCATGATGAGGCATATAAGTTCTGTAATGCATGGATGGTAGGATTTGAAACTCAGAGAGATGACAAGTGAAAAAATAGAAATCGAGAAGCAAGAAGCTTTTGTGTATGCAATAAAGAGGGATTTGTATATAACAATATGAAAGACTGGCAGGATAATTGTTATGCAGTGGAGAAACAAGAGTTGGTTGAACGGCAAGGAATTCCTTTAGAAGAATTTATAAAATTGACTATGGGAGAGTTCAATGATGATTGTTCGAATTCTGTGCTTACTACATGGAAGATAATGAAAAATATCAATTTCACATTAGATTATATCAAAACCGAAGTATGGTGACAAACTTTCATTGTGACAAACAGAAATACTCGGAAGAATTGAATTCTTCCGAGGCAAGGGCTAAAGATGATTATGTGTTATGGCAGATTTTGTGAATGATCACATTAGAGCTATAGGGAATAACTATTTTTTGAGCCGGATTCAATGCCAAAAGATCATGAGAGTGGGACAGTAGTCACAATTTTGAAAAACAATAATGCACCAGCAAGGAAAAGACAGTTTCTCAAAGTCAATATATCTGTTCTCAATGTGACAGTAGTCACAGTACCCAAACTCCACATTCCACATACTTGAAAACAATAAGCATATGATAAACCCTATATTATTAGCAAATAATCAGTAAACATATTTCAATGTGACAGCATAATCAGTAAACTCCAAACATAAAAAAACAGTAAACACATTCTCAATAAATCAATATGAAAGCAGATTATAAACCCTAGACTATTAGCAAATAATTAGCAGAATATAAACCCTAACATAATTAAAAAAAATGTTCTTACTCTGTCACCAAATAGTCGAGTAGTCTTGTTCTTTCTCTGTCTGAGATGAAAACTTAATGTCTTAATAAAGAAAAAAAAATCTTACTTAGGGTTAGGGCTGTTAGGTTGCTGGAGGGCTCGATCTGAGAGAGAGAGAGAGAGAGAGAGAGAGAGAGAGAGAGAGAGAGAGAGAGAGAGTGTGTCCCACTTCGTAGATGTAGGCTGCTGGAGTGCTCTATCTTTGAGAAAAATCTCATATTCAGGTTTAGTCTCGAGAGTCGATAGAGATTTGGGAGAGGGCTTTCAAGTCTCGGTGGTTGGGGGGAGATATTTGGGGAAACTCAAGAGAGCTTGAGAGATTTGGGACAGGGTGGCGCATCGTCACTCGTCGGCAGAGCCGCAAAATGGGGAGAGTCAGGGAGAGATTCGGAAGAGGGAGAGCAGAGAAAGGCGGCACCATTAGGAATAAGGTTTTTGGGGAAATTTTTTTTTTTTATGCAGCGGGGGGGAGGTGGGGGGGGGGGGGGGGGGGGGGATAAAATCGTAAACTTCGGTTCGGGTTTGTAACTGAAATCCAAACCCGAACCTATAAACCAAATTTCCAATAACTAAAACCGAATTGGAACCAGCTTAATAAAAACCAAACTGAATGCCCTATTTTATGTTCTGTTTGGTTTTCTATTTTAAACCGGGAAATGCACAATCCTATCATTTGGTTTACCTGGCTGCAATAATCAATCTTCTGGAAAATGTCTTTGCACAAGTACAGTGAAGCGAAGTTTGTTACATTCTTTTTCTCAATCACATAAGCTGGTCATCTGGATCATATCGTATTGTTACGCTGCGCAAGTACCACTTCAATATATTTAGCATATTTCCATGCCTTTGAAAGTAGATATTATGTCCACCACAGTACCTTCAATGTGCCATATGTGGTGAAATGTCTTCTAGAAATCCATTTATTTCAGAGGTTTTTCTAAGAGCTAGATGATATAATGCACCTTTATTGATACATTATGAGCCTATGCCAATAACTCTGTTCTTATTAATTTTTTGTCTAAATTGTAATGGTATCATAGCTTCATACTTGCAGGTTGGACTCTTTTTTATGACATCTTCTGGGTGTTCTTTACTCCGGTGATGGTTAGCGTAGCCAAATCTTTTGATGCCCCTATAAAGGTGTGTTCTGTCATTTAACTGCTATGAAGTGTTGGTTATATATTTGCAGATCGTGATATTTTCCTTGTATGTCAATTATATGACCTAAATTGTTCCTCTGCAGCTTCTGTTCCCAACCTCTAATTCTGCACGACCTTTCTCCATGCTTGGCCTTGGTGATATTGTGATACCTGGTAGGTGTTATTTTCTTAAACAATGTGTAATCATTCTTGTGATAGTGGTGAGTTGTTTTTTATTGCCATAGGGATGTGCGTCGCCCTACTCATTTCATGCAGTAGCTGTAGAAAATAGAGCTGCGAGGAACCATAAGTTACTTCAGAAAGGTAGAAATACAATTAAAATGACTCCCACTGGAGTCCATTATGACACAAAACTTGAGGATAAACAATTTCAATATTTAGATAGTCTCTATGCTGGAACAAGTTGGGACCTTGCGTTATGTTTAGGCTCCTACGAATTGGCTTACAGTTGGTTTTGCCGCAAAACAAAAACAACACTAGATAGAAAGAAATATGCTACAAGAAGCACAAATGTGGGTTGGAAAGTAGTTGATGGCCTATGACCACTCTTTTTGGGTATAAATGGTTTGAACTATATGACTTCAAGGTTCATAGAAATTGACTAACTGAAATTATTTTTGGCCTTTAGCTAGTAGTTTCCTCTCAAACCAACGATTATTGTAGCTCTTCTTCATTATTTATGTGTGATTGTAACGTAGATCTTTGCTCAGTGATGATAGCATTTCCGTAAGATCTTTTGCTGGCCATTATATTTTTTTTAGAAGAGTTCTT
>JANAVB010012767.1:0-24130 GCA_029216955.1 Iris pallida | reverse complement strand
GTGTTAATATGTCAAAGTTGTAAGGTCTCTCTAGCCCTTGAGGTGCATCTTTACGGAGCGGCCTATCGAAGCGGGTTTCTTTCGGCTTGGAACTGTCCGCCGGTGGAGGCTGAGATGGCCCTGGAACATCAATGGCAGCCAATATTGCTCGCTGAGGGTCTTCAACTGAACTGCTCAGAGTGGGCTGGACTTGTGCCCCAGACCAAGTATCAACAGCCGCCGCCTCTTCAGCTTCGACTGAAATTGCATGGCAGAATCTGGACTTCCTGCCCTTCTTCATATATCTGGAGATGACACCACTTGAGTAACTTCGGACACTAAGTCTGGGTGCACCCACTTAATTTCTCCTTGTGACGTGGTGAGAGGTACCAAGCCAGTCGACTGGTCCCGGACAGGGGGAAGATTACTAACCTCCATCGTTGCCTGGGGTATAGGTATTACCCCGTCTCGAGTACTTATTGGAGGGAAGTCGTCGAACTGAATTGACACCATGTTCGCCCCCACGGTAACCTCTTCAAAGTATAGCGACAGAGCCTTAGAGTCGATAAGATTCTGGATATACCACTTTAATTGAAAGCAATCATGAGTGGCATGATGAACATAGCAGTACAAATGGCAGTATTTTGGGTCCTCCATCTCTGCCGTTCGAGGCTCGCGCCTTGGTGGAGGGAGTTGGATCCTGTCCCCTTGCAAGAGCATATCGAAGATAGGATTGACATGACTATCTTCGAATGAGTAATTAACCTTGGGCCACTGAGCTTCTGCCTGCTTTTGTTCAGGCTTCTTGGTCAAATCAGCGACCAGGGCCTATTTTCCTTTGTTGTCCTGGTTATTGGAGGTGTCGTCATTGTTGTTGTTATTAGAGGTGGTACCGGGACATATTTGCCTTTGACCTTTTCATCCGGGATGCATAGTCCCAGCTGGCGAGCCTTCTTTAACTTTGTCTTCGTATTGGTGGCGCTTATGATAAAGGTCGTCCAATCCTTGAACTGATCTTCACCCATCCAGTGGCTGATTGCGGGGAGCAACTTCTTCTAGCAGATTTCGATTAAGAAGATTTCGGGATTGCCTTGGGGCAATCTCATTATAGTTTAGCGGAACCGCTCTATATAGTTCCCTGTTAGCTCCCTCTCCCCCTGAACGACGTCCATAAGGAATGACATTGTTATGTCATGTCCCACTTTGTAGAATCTTTCTAGAAACACGTGCTTGAGGCCGTCAAAAGACTGGATGCAGTTGTCCGGAAGGTTGCGGTACCAGTCGAACGCGATCCCCTCCAATGCTACGATGAATAATCGTGTGAGGATAACGTCACTATACGGTAAGTGGTCGGTTGTGACCTCAAAATAGGTCATGTATCGACTAGTAGAGGTCTTCCTGTCATATGAATCGATATGAAACGGCTTGTATCATGGTGGAAAAGGCATATCTATCCATGCAACGGGATATGGCTGCCGTATTCTGAGGTCCCGAGAGGAGTCTCGGGAATTGAACATTGCCCGAAGCTCCTGGATTTCCCTCCTTGCTTCCCTGGCTTCATCTGCAGCTGAAGGAGCGGATGCTCCTAGAGGATTATCATCCAAAGGAGGAGCGATTGTGTTGAAGTTCGCATTGACTGCGGGTCCCAAGCTTGTTTGTCCAGGCGTCCTTGCTGGTTGAGTCGGCAAGGCAACTTTGATTTCGTCTACTGACTTGACCAAGTGTAACTCCACTTCCCGGTTTTCAAGATAAATAAATTCGATTTCTAAAATTTTTATAGTTGTTATTTTAGCTTTAAATAATAAATTAGTTTTCATTTATAAATTTGGAAATCTAATTTTGGAGGGAATTAAATTTGGGCTACTTTTTAAATTTGAAAATTTGTTATAACAACTTTGGGCCCACCATGTGAATTTTTAACTGTTTTTAAATAAATTTCTGTAATAATAAAAAGGCAGAGGGACTTTCTGCTTAAATTCAGAGCGGGTGGGGGTCTTCTGTAATTTAGTATAAGCTGGGGGGGTTTGCAAAATATAATTTATTTCCCTTTAAAACAGATTCGTTGGAGAGAGAGTGTTCATTCACTCTTCACATTTTTTTCTTGCTTCTCTCTGGATTCTTCCCGAGCGTTCAGCCAAACTTCGTCCGACCAAACCCTAATCTCTCCGACTTCGACTCCGGTGGCGACGAGTGGTCGAGCTACTTCGGCGATGGTGGTGGATCTCTCCAGGCGCTGAGATCACAGCAGTAGCGCCTCTTCCGAGCTATTCTCGGCGACGACGACACGACTTCGACATGGATCGTCCAGCGGCGGGTGGCGATGATGACCGAGATCTTGGTAGCCGAGTTCGAGTAGCCTAGATCGAGGTTCTCCTAAAGTAAGGGGTGTTTATTCAATCTTTTCGTCGGGGAGCGAACTCGTCGGTGCTATTTCGGTGAGTTATTTTAGGGTTTCATTCCCTATTTCTCAGATCTACAGATCTGAACCTAATCGAGACTTTCTTTCCGTAGTTCTGGTTCGATCGATCGATCGGCTATTTTCGAGTGTTGAGTAGGAGGAGGATCGAATCCTTCTGAGCTCAGCCGATTTGTTTTCTTCAACTCTATTTTGGTGAGCAATCTTTATCTCAGATTTTGGTTATAGAATTTGATTCGTGTGTTAATTGTATGATTATTTTCGATTTCCGTAGCTTGTTTGAATATTCTGTGTTCGAGACATCGCTGTTGTAGTCGTTGAAATCGTGTCCGATCCTTTTGAACAATTTCCACGAATTAGAATCAGGTAAACACTCATCCTCTTATTTTTAGTTCTTTCAAATAATCGGTCATAACTCGGGTTGTGTATTCGTATTGTGGGATCGGACGAGTTCGTGACTGCGTTTTGGAGGTTGATCGTGTCCGGATTTTATGCTGTTCGTGTTGAGTTCGGGTGGGGTGTTGGCGTTGGCATGTCCAATTTGGTGTTCTTGTGTACCAGCTAATTTGATGCAGTTCACATCATGTCCAAGTACTGACCGTTCATATCTGGATTTCGTGTGTGTGTTTGGACTGTGGGGGCGTGTTTGACTTTGGAGTCAGTTCTGAACTTTTCAAGTTGGGATCACTGATAATTTTTCTCTCTTATTTCAATTCATTCAAGTGTATAATCTTTTGATGAGTTATTATTCTGTGAGTTTCTTTATGCAAATGTTTTTTCTGAGCAAGTTACGAACTCTGGGATTGGGAGAGTTTAGTTCTTATTTTATTTGTGCTTTGGTGACTGTTGGCAGTAAACCAGGAAGCTGGGTGGGAGTTTGTGTATACTCTTCTGATTTTTTTCAGTTCTATATGTGTTCATTGGACCCTTAAGGACTCTGGGTGTTTTAGTAGGTGGTATTGGTCAGGCCTAGGAAATATACTTGATGGGCTGGAAAGGTTGCTTGAACAACTGTTTGACTGTGCAGTGCTGTTCAGTACTTGAATCTAGTTGAGATTGGCAAGCTTTAATTTTCTAAATGTGATTTAGCCGAAACTTGAATGTTCATTGAACATTGAACTTAAATAAGCTAGTGTGATCTGCTATCTTACTGCTGGGTATAGTCTGATGAGTTGAATAGAATGAGTTTGCATCTTCAGTTTGCTTAAAAGAGTTAAGAGTATTCTAGTTACTTAAATGTGCTTGTTGGGTTGTGGTCAAGAATGCCTACAGAAATGAATGATTTAAATTTTGTTTACAATTTCTATACTATTAGATTATGCTTATTAGTATTAATCACAAATGCTATTTGTCAATATCTGGAATAGAAGGTTCTGACAGTGGAAGTATGGTAAGGAATAGTTATATATGAACTAAAGAGTTTCTATACAAACTATTGAGTTATATTATCTATTTTCCACATGCTCTATTTTTTTAACTAATGATTTAATTGTAAGGTAGTCATAATTAAGTAAACAAGTGGCTAGGAATGAGATGACTTGTTAAAGCAAAACCATAATTTAGATAATAACCAACTTGTACATCATTATTAATTACAGGAAGACATCTAGCCCCGATCTTCACCCGTACTTTTCTGGAGCAAGGCAAGTACACTCTACGGTCTTGTGCATTTCATTATATCCTGTGCTTTCTTGATTGACACATTACAACACGTTATGTACTTTCTGGTGCTCATGTTCCTTGTTCTTACTACTTGTACCTGTGGTGGGAAAATATACTATCTATGTGACCAAACCCAAGAAAAAACTCAGGTGTGTTTAGCTTAGACCCCGCATTGTGCACGCGGGTCCTAAGCCGTACCATTCATGTGCTTTCATGTGCTTACCCCTAGCCGGTCACATACTTAGTTATATTTCAAATATAGTACACATATGCAGGAGATATACCTTGTACTTATTTTCTGTGATTCCATGATACCATGTTCTTTCAGGTGCTTACATATCATGTTCTTACATACCATGTTCTTTCATGTACTTTACATACCCTGTTCTTTTATGTACTTATTCACATGTTCTTTCCTGTATTTTCCATGTTTTCTCGTACTTTTATATCATGATGTCTTGTTCATTACCTAGAATTGTACTTGCTCCACTCCTGAATAGGATACGTTGCAGGTGAGTTGGAGGCCCTGTGCGACACTTACTATGGTCAGGATACTGCTTTCCTTGCTGAGCCAGCTGGAGCTGCTTATGACCTAGAGGCTGCAGAAGCCTAGAGCTTCTCTTAGTTTTTCCCTATTATTTCCATGTATTGAGACTAGCAGACTTCTTTCATTTGTGGGAATATAATAATTCTGAGTTGTACTTTACTCTGGTTGGGACACATTTATAGATGCTGTGATTTCATACATGTTCATATTATCTGGTTAGTTTTCCTAGATTGGTACAGCTTACTTTGTTGTGTCTAACAACAAAGGCTGGGCGTGTCCAACTCGTATCCGATTATTCGTGAGCGGGTCGTGACATGTTTTTAGTGGTAGCCCATGCAGGTCTATTCTAATGGTACCTAGGACTTAGCGTACTATTGGGGGACTTGATTTACACTAGAGAAACTTGATCACAACATAGAAAAATTGGAAAATAAGGGTATATCTGGTTTATCAGGATTATCAGGTAGCTTATTATTATAAAAACATTGTTTGTTAGGTTTTAGGGTTTGTCATTCAAAGAAGTTTTCTTTTTATGCAGATGGTCGCCATGAGGAAGACCGCAGATCAGCCTGGAGTTGCAGGCGGTTCTGGAGTTACAGGCGGTCCAGGAGTTGCAGGCGGCACGGAGCAGCTCGCACCAGACGTTCAGAAAGATCAGCTTCCGCCAGTGCCTCCTATTTTTCCATCACTGCCTCCAACGATGATGTTTGACGGCACCCAGGTGATGGCGATGTTTCAGCGCTTTCTGGAGGCCCAGAACCATTAGGCAGCGCAGTTCAGAGTGACTTTCGTCCCCGCACTTAGGACCAGAGAGCCGGCAGCACCAGCACCAGTGGCACCTCCAGCACCACGAGGACCGAGACCAGGGACCGCCAAGCAGTACCAGAACCTCTGTCGGGGCAACGAAGGGATCATCTATACAGATGAATGGCTAGAAAATACGGAGAGGACCTTGAGGATGGCGAATGTTCCGGATGACACGAAGGTGGAGGTGGCCAGCATGCGACTCTTCGACTTGGCCAGAGCTTGGTACCGGGATGACCCCCAGTTGACGGAGCCCCATGTGTCTTGGACAGTTTTTAAAACTCTGTTCAAGGAGAAGTTCTTTCTAGAGGTAGAGCAGGATGAGCTGAGGATGCAGTTCGAGGCGCTGCAGTACGGGACTATGACGATCGCGAAGTATACTTCAGAGTTTACCAGACTCAGCAGGTTTGCTGAGAGCCTGGTCAGAGAGTCGGAGGACAGAGCATGGAGATTCAAGAAGGGTCTCACCAGGGAGCTGCGACACGCGGTGGCGATCAGTCAGGCGACGACGTATGCGAACATTCTGAAGATTGCTCAGGCTGTAGAGAAGGAGGCAGACCCAAGGCTGAAGAGGGACCGGGACGTAGGTAGCAGCACTTTCCAGGCACCAGCAAAGAGGTTCAGACTCAGATCTAGGCGAGGCCACAGCAGCAGCAACATCACCGTCCGGCCAGAGCTCCTGCACATCAGCATCAGAGTCAGCATCTGGCGACCAGTTGTGCTTTTTGTCATCGCTCCGGACACCATATCGACGAGTGCCGCAAGAAGTTGGGACTTTGTCTCTTTTGCGGATCCGACGCACATCAGATGAGGGACTGCGTTCAGGCCACAGCTAGACTAGCAGGAGGACCCCGAGGAGCTGGAGGACCACCGCCTGTACCACCCAGAGCATTGCCTGCTGCACCCCAGAGAGAAGGATTCCTACCACCCCAGCAGCAGAGGTTTGCACAGCACCAGCAGCAGCAGAGAGGAGGAGCACAGCAGGGACGTGCTTAGTCATGGCTGCGGTTGAGGAGGACGAGGCAGTGCCAGATGTGATCACAGGTTCTATAATTTTATATTCTTTTCCTGCCATTGTATTGTTTGATTCTAGAGCCACCCATAGCTTTGTATCATATGAGTTTCTACATAGACACGGCTTCACATCCAAGCCCACTAAGAGGAACTGTTAGATCATGACAGGAGGAGGGTTAGTGCCAGTAAGTGAGATGGTGGAATGCACTATCACTATTGCTGGGAAGAGATTAGGGCTCGACTTCTAGTGATGCCACTGCCCGGATTCGATGCGGTCCTCGGTATCGACTGGATGAGCGAAGAGTTTGCCGTAATAGACTGCCATAAAGGGAAGGTGATCTTCATCCCGCCAGGAGTTCCACCGTTCGAGATCAGCAGACGAGTTACAGAGAGGCCAGAGGGAGTCTACTTCGGAGCAGTTGTAGAAGACCATGAGTTGCCGCATCCACTTATCGCAGAGTTTCTCGACGTCTTCCCCGAGGAGCTGCCAGGATTGTCGCCAGATCGAGATGTGGAATTCAGCATCGATCTATTGCCCGGATCAGTACCGAAGTCACAGCATTGTTACAAGATCAACTCGAAGGAAGCTGCAGAGTTGAAGGCCCAGATTGATGAACTGGAGGGTAAGGGTTTTATTCAGTCCAGTACTTCACCCTGGGGAGCACCAGTACTCTTCGTGCCCAAGAAGGATAGGACTGTGAGGATGTGCATTGACTACCGTGCGCTCAACAACATCACCATCAAGAATAGATACCCTTTGTCGCGGATTGATGAGCTGTTTGACCAGCTTAGTGGAGAGAAGGTCTTTTCTAAGATTGATCTTCGGTCGGGATATCACCAGATGAAGGTTAGGGAGCAGGATATTTCGAAGACAGCCTTCAACACCCGATATGGCCAATATGAGTTCCTGGTGATGCCGTTCGGACTCACCAATGTCCCAGCTGTGTTTATGAACCTGATGAATAAGGTTTTTCACAAGTATTTGGATAAGTTTTTCATAGTCTTTATTGACGACATTCTGATATATTCAAAGACAGAGGAGGAGCATATAGAGCACCTACGGATTGTTTTAAAGATTCTGCGGAAGGAGAAGATGTATGGGAAACTCTCTAAATCTGAGTTTTTCTTGGACAGAGTAGAGTTTCTTGGGCATGTGGTGACTGGAGAGGGGATTTCTGTGGATCACAAGAAGATTGAAGCAGTAGAAGCATGGGCACCTCCCAAGTCAGTAGCAGAGATTCGTAGTTTCCTGGGTCTAGCAGGATACTACAGAAAGTTCGTGAAGGACTTCGCTAGGATAGCTGAGCCTATGACGAAGCTTACGCGGAAGGACGAGGAGTTCATCTGGAGCGACGCCTGTCAGTCAGCATTTGAAGAATTAAAGAGAAGACTCACGACGACGCCAGTTCTAGCTTTGCCATCAGGATCAGGAGGATTCGTCATCTACAGTGATGCTTCAGGGAAAGTTTTGGGATGTATGCTTAAGCAGAACAAGAAGGTCATAGCTTATGCTTCTAGACAGTTGAGGCCCCATGAGAAGAATTATCCTACACACGACTTGGAGCTTGCAGCAGTCATATTTGCCTTAAAACTGTGGAAGCATTACCTGTTTGGAGAGAGAGTGGACATCTTCACGGACCACAAAAGCCTGAAGTATGTCTTTACTCAGAAGGAGCTAAATATGAGGCAGCGCAGATGGATGGAACTCATGAAGGATTTTGACATCAGTCTGCAATACCACCCTGGGAAGGCGAATATGGTAGCGGATGCTCTTAGTCGATATCTTGTTGCCATGTATCTCTCTATGGACCGACATCTTCTGGAGGACCTTGAGCGCCTTGGGATTGAGATTGTTCTACCAGGATTTGGAGGACAGATGATGCACATGTAGATACAGTCGGGACTGCTAGAGAAGATCAAGGAGGCCCAGCTTCTTGATGAGGGACTCAAATGTCTTAGAGCTCAGGCGGAGGCAGGACTGCTCGATGACTTTACTATTACGGAGGACGGATCCTTGAGGCACGGGAGGCAGCTGTGTGTGTCCAAGGACTTGCAGGAGGAGGTGATGCAGGAGGCCCACCAGTCGCATTATTCTATACATCCTGGGTCTACCAAGATGTACAAGGATTTACGAGAGTATGTTTGGTGGTATGGGATGAAGAGAGAGGTTGCCAGATTTATTTCCAGATGCCTTGTGTGCCAGTAAGTCAAGGCGGAGCGCCAGAGACCAGCAGGATTACTTCAGCCTTTACCTATTTCGGAATGGAAGTGGGAGCACATTACCATGGACTTCGTCTCTAGATTGCCGCGTACTCCCAGTGGCAAGGACGCTATTTAGGTGATCGTGGACAGATTGACGAAGTCTGCTCATTTCATTCCGTTCAAGGTTGGGCTGTCGACCGAGAAGCTTACAGACCTTTACATGCGTTAGATCGTAAGGATTTACAGGGTACCGGTAAGCATCATTTCAGATCGAGACAACCGTTTTACATCATACTTCTGGAGGAGTCTACAGATGAGCTTGGGATCACAGTTGAAGTTCAGCACCGCCTATCATCCACAGACGGACGGACAGTCCGAGAGGACCATTCAGACCTTGGAGGACATGCTGCGGGTTTGCGCACTCGACTTCGGCGGTTCATGGGAGGACTATTTGTATTTAGTAGAGTTTGTCTATAACAACAGTTATCAGGCCAGCATCGAGATGACTCCATTCGAGGCGCTGTATGGACGGAGATGTCGCACGCCGTTATCTTGGGAAGACGTGGGCGAGAAAGCTTTACTTGGACCAGAGATGGTGGTAGACTCAGCTGAGAAAGTCAGATTGATCAGAGAGCGTCTCAGGGTTGCGCAGGATCGGCAGAAGCATTGGGCGGACAACAGCAGACGGACACTTGAGTTCGAGGTTGGAGACAGAGTATTCCTGAAGATTTCACCGACCAGGGGCGTCATCAGATTCGACAGAGGCGGGAAGCTCAGTCCGAGATTCATCGGACCTTTCAATGTGACTGCACGGATTGGCGAGGTGGCATATCGACTAGCACTTCCAGCTAGCTTGGAGGGGGTACACGACGTCTTTCACGTATCTCAGCTTCGACGCTACATTTTAGACCCGAGCCATGTGGTGGACTATTCCGAGCTGGAGGTGGGCCCGAGATTGACCTACGAGGAGCATCCAGTGGAGATCCTCGACCGGAGGGAGAAGCGCCTGCGGAACCAGACTATTCCTCTTGTTCGTGTCATGTAGAGACACCACTCTCTGGGAGAGTCCACATGAGAGCGCGAGGACGAGATGCGGGAGCGCTATCCCACTCTGTTTGATTGATTTGATTGTACTCTGTTTCTTATAGAATTCTATTCTCAGTAAATAACTGGTGATTGGAACTTTTGTGAATTGCTGAGATTTGTTTCTGGGTCCTTTGAATTTCGAGGACAAAATTTTTTAGGGGGGAGATTTGTAACTCCACTTCCCGGTTTTCAAGATAAATAAATTCAATTTCTAAAAATTTTATAGTTGTTATTTTAGCTTTAAATAATAAATTAGTTTTCATTTATAAATTTGGAAATCTATTTTTGGAAGGAATTAATTTTGGGCTACTTTTTAAATTTGAAAATTTATTATAACAACTTTGGGCCCTCCATGTGAATTTTTAACTGTTTTTAAATAAATTTCTGTAATAATGAAAAGGCAGAGGGCCTTTCTGCTTAAATTTAGAGTGGGTGGTGGTCTTCTGTAATTTAGTATAAGCGCGGGGGGGGGGGGGGTTTACAAAATGCCATTTATTTCCCTTTAAAATAGATTCGTTGGAGAGAGAGTGTTTATTCACTCTTCACTTTTTTTCTTCTTCTCTCTGGATTCTTTCCGAGCGTTCAGCCAAACTCCGTCCGACCAAACCCTAATCTCTCCGACTTCGACTCCGGCGGCGACGAGTGGTCGAGCTACTTCGGCGATGGCGGTGGATCTCTCCAGGCGCTGAGATCGCAGCAGTAGCGCCTCTTCCGCGTGTTCTTGGCGA
The DNA here is from genome assembly GCA_029216955.1 of Iris pallida. NCBI lineage: Eukaryota > Viridiplantae > Streptophyta > Magnoliopsida > Asparagales > Iridaceae > Iris > Iris pallida. The sequence goes on along the minus strand of JANAVB010012767.1, from coordinate 13,692 downwards.
CGACGACACGACTTCGACATGGATCGTCCAGCGGAGGGTGGCGATGATGACCGAGATCTTGGGAGCTAAGTTCGAGTAGCCTAGATCGAGGTTCTCTTAAAGTAAGGGGTGTTCGTTCGATCTTTTCGTCGGGAAGCGGACTCGTCGGTGCTATTTCGGTGAGTTATTTTAGGGTTTCATTCTCTATTTCTCAGATCGACAGATCTGAACCTAATCGAGACTTTCTTTCCATAGTTCTGGTTTGATCGATCGATCGGCTATTTTTGAGTCTTGAGTAGGAGGAGGATCGAATCCTTCTGAGCTCAACCAATTTGTTTTCTTCAACTCTATTTTGGTGAGCAATCTTCATCTCAGATTTTGGTTATAGAACTTGATTCGTGGGTTAATTGTATGATTATTTTCGATTACCACAGCTTGTTTGAATATTCTGTGTTCGAGACATCGCTGTTGTAGTCGTTGAAATCGTGTCCAATCCTTTTGAGCAATTTCCATGAATTAGAATCAGGTAAACACTCATCCTCTTATTTTTAGTTCTTTCGAATGATCGGTCATAACTCAATTTATGTATTCGTATTGTGGGATCGGACGAGTTCGTGACTGCGTTTTGGAGGTTGATCGTGTCCGGATTTTATGCTGTTCGTGTTGAGTTCGGGTGGGGTGTTGGCGTTGGCATGTCCAATTTGGTGTTCTTGTGTACCAGCTGATTTGATGCAGTTCACGGCATGTCCAAGTACTGACCGTTCATATCTGGATTTCGTGTGTGTGTTCAGACTGTGGGGGCGTGTTCGACTTTGGAGTCAGTTCTGAACTTTTCAAGTTGGGATCACTGATAATTTTTCTCTCTTATTTCAATTCATTCAAGTGTATAATCTTTTGATGAGTTATTGTTCTGTGAGTTTCTTTATGCAAATGATTTTCCTGAGCAAGTTACGAACTCTGGGATTGGAAGAGTTTAGTTCTTATTTTTTTGTGCTTTGGTGACTGTTGGCAGTAAACCAGGAAGCTGGGTGGGTGTTTGTGTATACTATTCTGATTTTTCTCAGTTCTATATGTGTTCATTGGACCCTTAAGGACTCTGGGTGTTTTAGTAGGTGGTATTGGTCAGGCCTAGGAAATATACTTGATGGGCTGGAAAGGTTGCTTGAACAACTGTTTGACTGTGCAGTGCTGTTCAGTACTTGAATCTAGTTGAGATTGGCAAGCTTTAATTTTCTAAATGTGATTTAGCCGAAACTTGAATGTTCATTGAACATTAAACTTAAATAAGCTAGTGTGATCTGCTATCTTACTGCTGGGTATAGTCTGATGAGTTGAATAGAATGAGTTTGCATCTTCAGTTTGCTTAAAATAGTTAAGAGTATTCTAGTTACTTAAATGTGCTTGTTGGGTTGTGGTCAAGAATGCCTACAGAAATGAATGATTTAAATTTTGTTTACAATTTCTATACTATTAGATTATGCTTATTAGTATTAATCACAAATGCTATTTGTCAATATCTGGAATAGAAGGTTCTGACAGTGGAAGTATGGTAAGGAATAGTTATATATGAACAAAAGAGTTTCTATACAAACTATTGAGTTATATTATCTATTTCCCACATGCTCTATTTTTTTAACTAATGATTTAATAGTAAGGTAGTCAGAATTAAGTAAACAAGTGGCTAGGAATGAGATGACTTGTTAAAGCAAAACCATGATTTAGATAATAACCAACTTGTACATCATTATTAATTATAGGAAGACATCTAGCCCCGATCTTCACCCGTACTTTTCTGGAGCAAGGCAAGTACACTCTACGGTCTTGTGCATTTCATTATATCCTGTGCTTTCTAGATTGACACATTACAACACGTCATGTACTTTCTGGTGCTCATGTTCCTTGTTCTTACTATTTGTACCTGGGGTGGGGAAATATACTATCTATGTGACCAAACCCAAGAAAAAACTCAGGTGTGTTTAGCTTAGACCCCGCATCGTGCACGCGGGTCCTAAGCCGTACCATTCATGTGCTTTCATGTGCTTACCCTAGCCGGTCACATACTGTTATATTTCAAATATAGTACACACATGCAGAAGATATACCTTGTACTTATTTCCTGTGATTCCATGATACCATGTTCTTTTAGGTGCTTACATATCATGTTCTTTCATGTTCTTACATACCATGTTCTTTCATGTACTTTACATACCATGTTCTTTCATGTACTTATTCACATGTTCTTCTCTGTATTTTTTATGTTTCCTCGTACTTTCATATCATGATGTCTTGTTCATTACCTAGAATTTTACTTGCTCCGCTCCTGAATAGGATACGTTGCAGGTGAGTTGGAGGCCCTGTGCGACACTTACTATGGTCAAGATACTGCTTTCCTTGTTGAGCCAGCTGGAGCTGCTTGTGACCTAGAGGCTGCAGAAGCCTAGAGCTTCTCTTAGTTTTTCCCTATTATTTCCATGTATTGAGACTAGCAGACTTCTTTCATTTGTGGGAATGTAATAATTCTGAGTTGTACTTTACTCTGGTTGGGACACATTTATAGATGCTGTGATTTCTTACATGTTCATGTTATCTGGTTAGTTTCCCTAGATTGGTACAGCTTAGTTTGTTGTGTCTAACAACAAAGGTTGGGCGTGTCCGACTCGTATCCGATTATTCGGGAGCGAGTTGTGACACCATGGACAGGAGCATGGCTTCAAGTAATTCTAGATGTTGTCGGTCAGAAGGCGCTTCATGATCATCATTGGCCATAAAAACTGTCCGCACGTGGGTAGAGGTGGAAGGGATCGTAGCACAGGTGCTCTCTGTGTCGTACCCTCGTACAGAGAAATCGTCGAGAAATGTCGGAATGTCTTCCTCCTCGAACTCGGAAGGGGTGCTACCCCCTGCGCAGGAATTCGTATCGTCTTGGCAAAGGCGGTCATACTCAGGGACGTCCATGTCTGTTGCGGAATTCCAGTGGATCGCTACCCCCTGTGTATGCTCTTGGAACACCGGGTTGTCGTATACATTGAGGGGACTGCTACCTCCGACCTCATCTACTCCCAGAGAGGTCAAGGATGCACCCCCAGGTGTTGAAAGCTTCTTTTTGGATCGAGTGCCTAGGTAGACACCCCCTGTGGTAGTCGGTGGCAGTCCTCCAGACGAAAGTTTCCTCGTAATACTGGCGGAGATTGCCGGGCTGGAAGAGCCTGTCTTATTCCTTCCCTTGTGGGAAAGAACTGTCATGCCCCGCTCTCGCAGGAGCGATCGTCCTCGCTAAGGCGTGATGCCGCACGGGCCTAGGTTGCGCCAGTGAAAGGCTAAGTCCATAAACGGTCGATTTGAGCTAGGCCACAGAATCGCACAGAGTGTCCCCATTTGCAGCGAAAAGTAAATGAACACAATTTGAAGCGAATTCAAACTCTTTATTGAAATTCAAGAAGTTTACAAGCGGCGCTAGGCCGAGATTACAAATCGCTCAAGCTCTCTCTCTGAAACATAAAAGGCGTGCCAAGTGGCTTACAAGATGGAATGATTCCTGGCGATGTTCCGCTATATTATGTCATGTATATGGTGCTTCAGCTCCTTGCAACGCCCCAAGGCTCCAGAGATGGCTCTGCGCCTTAGCACGTTCGAGGGAAGCTCCGCACCCGACGACGTCTCCTACGTCCTGCAAGCAAACTGTGGGGTTATCAGTACATTGTTATGCACTAGTGGGGAGGCTAGCTCGCCCATAATGATATCATTACCAAACACGTTCTATTTACTTTTGTGCACCGTCTACCATTCATTGTCTTTCTAATCTTGTCTTAGGATCAATTTCATGGCATATTTCATAACCTATCCCGTATTGCCAAATTCAAGTGTGTGCATAGAAATGCATGCACGACTTAACCATACTTACCGTCCGGCCTTCCCTGTCCAAAGTAAACCAAGTTAGTCAACAATTCATATAAACTTTCAATGTCAAGTGCGTGTCCCTGCCTCAGGTTCTAGCACGTCGTAGGCACATTCTCTAACTCATTTGCATGAAGTACTCTTTATCATTTGGTGTGTTACATTTCAAGCCTGTTCCGAAGACGCTTCATTCAGTTAACTAGAATGAATCTTGGGTTGTGTTCTAAGCCATCCGTTCTGATCAAGCATCCCGTTGAATGTGGAACTTGAATCCGAAGAAGCCTTTCCATAACGAGAAAAGGATCTTAATTCAATCGTTCCCATTCAACCGATTCGATCGATTCCGACCTATCGGTCCCGACTGAATTGATAGCGACAGTGTTCTTTTCTCGCATACCCCGTGGACGAAAAATGGGGCACGATGTAGGTATGTGGCACTACACCATAACCAACTAAGAAAAATTTTTGTCCTCGAAACTTAAGAATAGAACCTACCTCTACGAGAACAGTGAAGAAAATTTCTCCTTCATCTCCGACTCAAGTTCCCACGTCGACTCTTCAACCGAATGGTTACTCCAAAGTACGCGGACGAGAGGGATCGTTCCATTCAGTAGCAGCTTATCCTTACGTTCCAAGAGTTGGATTGGCTCTTCAACGTAGGATAAGTCAGACTTCAGCTCCAGTTGACCAAAATCTACCACGTGGCTAGTGTCATGCATATACTTCGACAACTGAGAGACATGAAAGACATTGTACACCCGCTAGCGCTGGTGGCAGGACAATTTGATAGGCCACTGGGGTGACTCGCTTGAGTATCTCGAATGGCCCAACGAATCTCGGACTCAACTTCCCCTTAGCACCGAACCGGGTAGCTCCCCTCATGGGTGTCACTTTAAGAAATACGTGGTTGCCTTCAAGAAATTTGAGAGGTCGACGATGGTATCAACATAGCTTTTCTGACGACTCTGAGCAGTCTTTAATTTTTTCCGAATAAGCCAAACTTTTTGCACAGTCTATTCCACCAGTTCTGGGTCAAGAATATGCCATTCCCCGACTTCATCCCAACAAATGGTGATCTGCACTTCCGGCCATACAAGGCTTCATACGGAGTCATTTGGATGCTGGATTGATAGCTATTGTTATATACAAATTCGGCCAGAAGTAGATGAACGTCCCAACTCAACTTGAAGTCAATTGTACAGAGCCATAACATGTCTTCGAGAATCTAATTCACATGCTCCGTTTGGCCGTCGGTCTGGGATGGTAAGCTGAGATGAACTGCAACTTAGTGCCTAGAGCCGACTGGAGGCTACTCTAGAAGCGCGATAGAAATCGTGCATCCCGATCAGAGACGATAGATACAGGGACTCCGTACAACCATACTATCTCGTCAAGATAAATCTGAGCCATGCGATCAACGCTCCAAGTAACTTTAACGACAATGAAGTGCGCTGAGTTGGTTAGTCGATCAACGACGACCCCGATGGCATCATTTCCTCGCGGCGTCTTCGGCAGGCCAACAACAAATTCCATAGTGACATGATCCCATTTCCATTCTGGAATGACAAGGTTCTGCATCTCCCTGCCCGGTCTCTAATGCTCAACTTTCACCTGCTGACAGGCCATGCAGTGAGATATGAAGAGCACCACATCTTTCTTTATTCTGTGCCACCAGAAGGTCGTGCGAAGGTCTTTGTACATCTTTGTGCTGCCAGGATGCAAGGTATATTTTGCGTAGTGCGCCTCCATTAATATCTCATTTCTAAGTTATGAATCGTCCGGAATGCATAACCTACACTACAATCGAACCACGTCGGTTTCGTCTTCTGCAAAGTCGGTCACACTACCCGTTGAAATTTGCTCTCGCACTTTCTTCAGGTACGGATCATCCTTCTGAGCGGTCATGATCTTTTCTCGTAAGCTCGGCTCTAGCTGCATCTGCGCCAACTGCACATCCCTGAATCGAACCCAAAAGTCGATGCCCATCTCTTCTAAGTCGCGTAGCAATCTACGGTCGATGGATAGCGAGGCAATATACTTCCGACTTAGCGCGTCTGCTATAATATTTTCCTTACCTGGCGTATAGTCAATAGTCAAGTCGTAATCTTTGATCAGTTTAAGCCAACATCTTTGTCGCAAGTTCAGCTCCTTCTGTGTGAATAGATACTTGAGGCTCTTATGATCCGTGTAGATCACGCATGCCACACCATAAAGACAGTGATGCCATAATTTTACCGCGAACACAATTGCCGCTAACTCCAAGTCATGAGTAGGATAATTCTTCTCTTGCGGCTTTAGCTGTCGAAAAAGCAAAAGATGTTACCTTGTTCTGCTGCATCAGCACACACCCCAAGCCCTGATCGGACACATCGCTGAAGATCTGGAATCCTTCAATCCCCTTTGGAAGTACGAGTATCGGGGCTGAGACGAGCTGTTGCTTTAACTCCTATAAGGAAGCTTCACAGTCGTCTGACCATTCAAATGTGACTCCTTTCTGGGTGAGGCGAGTCAGAGGCGATGAGATCTTTGTGAAGTCTTTTACGAAGCGTCGGTAGTATCCTGATAAGCCAAGGAAGCTTCGAATCTTCCCGACTGACGCTGACCGTTTCCAATCGACAACGGCTTCAACTTTCTTTGGATCGACTGTTATGCCTTTGAAAGAAATGATGTGTCCGAGGAATGCGATGCTGCTCAGCCAAAATTCACACTTGCTCTACTTCGTATACAACTGATTTTCCCGAAAGGTCTGAAGCACGGTCCGCAGATGCTCAGCGTGTTGCCGCGTATCCTTTGAGTAGACGAGTATGTCGTCGATAAAGACTACTACGAACTTGTCGAAGAAGGGTCAAAACACCCGATTCATTAAATCCATGAAAGCAGCTAGGGCATTCGATAGGCCGAACGGTATAACCAGAAACTCGTAATGGCCGTATCGACTGTGGAAGGCTGACTTCGACACATCGTTTGGCTTGATCTTGAGTTGAGGGTAGCCCGATCGAAGATCAATTTTAGAAACTATCGTAGCTTCTTGCAGCTGATCAAACAGGTCATCTATGCGGGGCAATGAATATTTGTTCCGGACGATGGCCTTGTTAAGCTCGCGGTAATCGATGCAAAGACGCATTGAGCCATCCTTTTTCTTGACAAATAACACGGGTGCTCCCCACGACGAGATGCTGGGTCGTATGAATCCCATGTCGAGCAACTCTTGCAACTATACTTTGAGTTCTTTAAGCTCTGTAGGGGCCATTCGGTACGGGGCTTTAGAGATCGGTGTGGTATCGGGGAATGTGTCAATGCTGAACTCTATTTCTCGATCGGGTGGCATGTCGGGCAGCTCGTCCGGAAACACATCTGGAAATTCTGCCACAACGTCAGTCAGACTCGCGTTTGCACCCTCATGTCACTATAGAAGCATGGATATTGCTTTTAGTCCCACATCGAAAAGGAAAAGAAGAAAGGGCTCATTCCATTCTATATATAGAGCCCTCTTGCCTCCTTTAAAAAGGGCACCAAAATAGAAAAACAAAAGAATCACTCAAGAGAATCACTCGTGGTCATGGCAAAGATGAGTTGGGTTCTCAGTACTATGCACCTTCGCGGGCTAGTATAAAGAAATCCAAGACAGCACGGGCCATGCGCCTCAAATGTGCTATGCCAACAATAAACCAGAGATGCGTGCTCAAAATCATGCACGCTACCGATGGTAAACTGTAGAGAGTCGACTTGGGTGCGTTTGCAACTTGGACTCTTCCTACTACGCACCTTCGGGTAATAAGTCAAAGAAGATTAGGGCAGTACGGGCTCAACAAGCCCAGTCAACTGTCCAATCTGCTGACCGTCAGCGGGTACCGTTAACTATTACACGGGTCCCTGATAGAAAGTTGTACAGAACCTCCCGTGTCCAGCCCTCTGCGGCAAACGGACATGACAAGTTCTAAAAGTCTCCCTACAATGATCGAGAGCAAGTGCTTTTACTAGCCACAGACCAGGAAGCAAATATGATACCTACGCACCCGGGTGCTCGGGATACCCGAGCCCACAAAACAGATACAAAGGTAGATCAATCTGCTCTTGACTTGCAAGAGGTGGTCATTGACAAACACAAGAGAGAGAAGCAACCTTGGCGTGCGATGAGCCCTTTCCAGGACATCACTGCACCCAAGTCGCCATCAACTGCTGCTGCCACAAAATAGTGGCTCTACCACCATGGTAGTCTGTGTTCCATCGACCGCAACCTGCTACGCCTTTTTGACATCAGCTCGGAAGCATGATGCCAATTGAAGACTTCGTAACGACCTACTCTCAACTAGACGCATCAGATGTCTCAGTTAGGTACATTGTCTCAGCCCGGCGCATCACAATCTTTTGAGGGAGTTCATCGTCAAATCTCTTTCGAACAAGGAGATCCATAAATCCACAGTGCCAGCACTCGCCAAGGAGAAGGATCGGTCAAATTCATCTTCATTGAGAAGTCAAAAGAGAGACAAACAAAATTCTCTCAAAATTGTTGCTGATCGTATAGGCCGCAGAAGGAAGAGCCGTATGAGCCTTATGCGGCTCAGTGGACTCGAGCCGCAGAAGGATTGCTCCCGAAGACCCTATGCGGCCAAGTGGACTCGAGCCGCAAAAGCAAGGCTCCTGGAGACCTCATGCGGCTAAATGGACTCGAGCCGCAGAAGGAATGCTCCCGAAGATCCCATGCAGCCAAGTGGAGCCGAGCCGCAGAAGCAAGGCTCCTAGAGACCTCATGCGGCTAAGTGGACTCGAGCGGCAGAAGCAAGGCTCTCAAAAATCACATGCAACCAAATGAAACCAAGCCGCAGAAGCAAGGTTCTCGAAGATTCCATGCGACCAAGTGGAGCCGAGCCGCTGAAGAAAGGCTCCTAAGGCCATTATGCGGTCAAAACGATTCAGGCTTTACTTTGTAGGGGGACACATGGCAATTTGACCAAGTCTCAACTATCCAGATTTGTTCCAACAAAGAAATCTCAACAAACCACCAGCTGGCAGCCAAAGAGCGAGTCTTTATGTGCTGTTGCAGTCACGTGGCAACGTGGCCATCTATGCGGCTCAAAATATCCTTCATCTCGAAATCACTATAAATAGCTGGGTACCACACCCATGCAAATGACTGGCAACCTACGAAGGAAAATTTCTTCAAGAGCAAGGATCGTGTCAGATAGTCCAAAGAATAAGGCAGAGTTGCTACACTTTCCCGAGCTTCTATCGTCACCCCCAGAATCAAAAACTAAACAATTGTACTTAGATTGTTTCCTAGGATTTCCTTCTAGGCTTTCTCTTGCACAAACAAGTTTGCAATCAAGTTCAATTCCTCTATAATTTTTGTTCTTGATATTTAATGGCAAACAGTCGCATGTCTCGAACGGACGCTAGATAGCCTTCACACCCGTAATGCAGCACCCGTCGAGCAGATATTGTTGAGATCACCATGCTGGTCGGCAACACCTCACCACACGAATAGTAGAATTCAGGCACTCCAGGTGTACGAAAGGTGACCATTTTTTTGGCACAGTCGATGGTTGTGTTGCACGGACCGAGCTAATCCATTCCCAGAATGATGTCGTAGTCCTTAGGGCCTAGAAATATTGCATCAAGACTGACCTTTTGACCACCTTTACATATGATTCTGTCGTCGCAGGCTAAGTTTGCAAGTAGTGACGTACCCGATGGTAAGTTAAAACTAAGATCAAGGCCTAGCGGTGTCATGAGGAACTTGTACTCGGCGGTAAAATCCATCGATATAAAACTGTGTGTTGCACCTGAATCAAACAATACACGAGCCGGTTTGTTATTAAAAAGCAATATACCGATCACGACTGTGTCAGATGCCAATGCCTTATCTCGGGTCATGGCGTAGACGCGCCCTTAGGCATTGGGGCAACGGTCTTGGCCATTTTATGGCACGGTTTGTTGGGCTCTTGGCGCTGGACCCTGATTCCCTAAATGATGTTGCTGCTGTTGAGGCAACGTTGGGTTCGGCCTTCTGGTCGGGCAGTTTGCACGCAGATGGCCCATCTTACCGCAGTACCAGCATCGACCTTCAGAGACATGACATTCATTTGCATGGTGTCCAAAATTATTGCATTTATGGCAGCGAGCTCCTGGGTTCCGCCATTGGTATCCGCCCTGATTTCCATTGTTTGGACGCGTATTCGCATTGTTTCCTCCCGAATGGCTAGGGCGCTTGTGGTTGTATATTTGCACAGCGCCAGCTGCTCCTGGAGGATATTGGTGCTCAATGCGGAGGGCATGATTCAGAGACGCCCATGGTCTTTTATTCAGGCACCGATACATAGGAAAAAATAGATGGACACAGACCAACTTCGAACTGTCGAGCACGACTCTCCATTGTCGACAAGAATTCTTCAGCAAATTTGGCTAATTTATTGAATTCTGCTGCGTACTGCCGCACCGTCATGTTCTTTTACTTCAACTACATAAATTTATTCTCTTTTTCTTGTCAAACGGCAGCGGAAAGGTAATCGATTTGAAATGCCTTTCTAAATGTAGTCCAAGGAATCGTTGTTGTCTTGTCTTCATGTCGGATTGCTCGCTTCTGCACAGACCACCAATCATGCGTGTTCAATCAGAGCAGAAGTTGTGCACATGTGACTTTCTTTGAGTAATCGACACCCAGAAGTTCAAAACGGTCTTCCAGCTCCTCCAACCAGTCGATCGCCAAAGAGGGATCTTCAGTACCGTTGAAGGAAGTGCGACAATTCTTTGTAAATTTTGACACCTCAAAGTTGGAACTTCTCGGTGTTGTAGGTAGACGCTCGGGAACTTCTTGTTCGATTTTAATTGGTCGGACCGTAGGCTCGGTCACGGCATGCATTGTCGCAAAATTGTTGTTATTGGCCACAAGTGTCTAGACTATCTGTTGAAGAGTGTCAAGCTGCTTCTGCTGCAATTTGAATTGGGCCTCGAATCAATTCTCAAATTGAGTCTGTCGTGCCTCCGTCTGCTGTCAATGGAGCTCATTTTGGCGCTGGTTGGCTTTGACCTGACGTTGTTGTGCCTCTAATATATGCAACATCTGCTCCATAGGGGCGTTCGAGGGTTCATTCCTTGAGCTACTTGAGCCGCTCGAGGCACTCTCCTCGTTCACGACCGCAGCTTCTCTAGCTTCTGGAATATAAAAGCAACTCTCGTTAGTTTCAGAAAATGTCATGGTTTCACTGTATAGAATAACTCATATCATCGACACGAGGTCAACGGTTCGAGACTTGACTCGAGACTGGAGACCAAGGACGTAAAGTCATGCTCTGATACCATTATGTCATGCCCAAATTCCGAAGAATCGATAGTCGTCCACCGGACGTGATGCTGTGTGAACCTAGGTTGCGATCGCACAAGGCATAGTCATAAGGTTATCTAAAACACAACAGCTAGGAGAGTACACAGAGAAATTGAACAACACATTGAGGTAGAGAAACTTTTTATTTTATTGATAATAGACATCACTTACAAGACTCTATTACAATCATGCCGCACGGGCTTCACAAAATGACTCGATTACAAAATGAATGCCAATGAGATAGTCGTTCCATACATACATCCCTTAATTTATAGTAAAAGTATTCAAGCCACCTGGAATGGAGGGATGCCGAGACATATTTCTTGGACTGATGCAGAGAGTCTTCAAAACTGGAGTAGCGAGAGTCTTCGACGTGCGGTCGAAGCTTCAAAACATGAACGTCGCCTCGGTTAGTTGGCACGTGCCTCTGGATTCGCAGCACCAGCAGATAGCGAGGGTCAATACGATCACATGTACTGGCGAGTGGCTAATTAAACCCAAGCTTCCATTTCTTCAAGATGTTTTATAAAAACATGTTAGCCATTTTGCGATCTTTCTAGCCATCCTGATTGATTTGCATGTTAACATGTTAAGGGGAAAGTATTTGATAGATAATAAAACATAACTTACGATACATCTTACCCACGACAGAGCGTGCCATCGCAGCGTAACTTACCATGTTCATTCCCTGTCATATTTATAACAAGTTTATGATTTATGTGCAAGTGTGGGTCACCAGCAATTCAAGCCATCCTGGACGTATAGTCTGGTCGAGACGGCACCCTTTCAGCCGGTAGCTAGCCAACTGGAAGTCCCGAATGACCCGTGCTAGCATCCAACACAGCTATCTTGCATTCCTCCTAGGCCGAAATGGTCCCGTGGCCTCGGGTTGCCGTTCGAGGAAGTGAAGCCTTGTGCGCATGTTGCCCATGACCGTGCTTAAGTTAACAAGTTATTCAAGCATGTTTTATGGAATCGTTGGGATTATTATGTAATAGATTCATTTACTTGGTTTAGCAGAGCCTGAAATAACTAGAACCTTATTTTTTTTCTCTTTTTGAGCATAGAACTTTTATTTTCCAAGTAAATCATTCTAGTTCGATGCAGTTATCCGAGTTCTTGTTTTTGAAACAGAGGGTCGAGGTGAAAGAAGTCAGCCACTCACCTTAGTCTTTGTTTCAGGCGAGGGACTGGTAGGCAGCGCTTAGACGTCACCTACGCGATCATCTGCAATCGCATAAGCAACTGACTAGAATACTGTGTTATTCAAAGGGATTCGATAATGAATGCGAAGTTCGAAAACGCAAGCCATGAAACCATCAAAAACATTCACGAAAATACATTCATGAAAGGCAAAGCCAAAGCCAAAGCAAGTGCGACATGAAAACCAGAGCAATGGAAGGTCTCTTCCAACTCAGATGTAGAGCCAATCCTTGAGGCGCAACCCGCTGAATATGGGACTTGATTCCCAAGAAGCCTTTCCACAACGAGAAAATAATCTTAATTCAATCGTTCCCACTCGACCGTGTTCCTTTCTTGCGTACCCCATGGACGGAGAATGGGGCACAATGTAGGGATAGGGCACTACACTAAGCACATAATACATAAGAAAAAAATGAAATATAAATCATGGTTTTATTTACAATAGCAAGATGTACTTGCCTAGTCTTCTACTTCTCTTAGAGAGATTCAGAAATCACACCCTAGATCTTAAGTTCTAGCTCCTAGCCTTCTAGGTTAACCCATAATCAAGGAGAAAATGAATAAAAAAGAAGGAAAAAAACAAGAGAAGAGTGAGAAAGGAATATATTAGAGAGAAAGAGAGAGAAAGAAAATAGGCAAGCCCCATAGATGGGAGCTACTTCCCCAATCAATACCCCCTCTTCTAATCTCATCCATACAAAGAAAGCCAAGAAACCAATAAACAATATGATGGCCAGGTCAGCTCTGCTGACTGGGTAAACTGCACCTGATGGTATACTAGCGATATACTGCCTGGCTGGGTACATTCCAAGTTTGGATAATACAATGGTACGTCAATCTATGTACGTGAACAAGTATGGATATATGATAATGGGTAATATATGGGTCTAGGTGTCACGATCCGCACCCAGATGTAAGGGTACAGGTGCGAGATGCACGTCCAGACTATGCCGCAGCATCGACGGTAGTGAGCTGTTTGACAACCTCTATATAATATCCATTTCCACAATGCAAAGTAATATGATAACTCCAAATCACAAAATGGTATATATCTAGCATTGAGTTTAAAATGATAATTAATACTCAACCACAGGTGCTAAGATATATAGGAAGTTTAAGAAAAGCATATTCAAATGATAAGTCTAAAGTCTCAGCCAAAACCAGAATCCAACATCCAAGAAAGAGCACCAAATCCTATATATATATATATATTATATATATATATATATATATATATATATATGTATATATATATATATATATATATATATATATATATTGGAACTAGGTAAATT
>JANAVB010012766.1:0-28341 GCA_029216955.1 Iris pallida | reverse complement strand
CCTGACTGGGTGGCCAATGTCGTTCCAGTTCTAAAGAAAAGGTTAAGTTCGAGTCTGCATCGACTTCCGGGATCTTACGAAGCATGTCCTAAAGATGAGTTTCTCTACCTATCACGGATGTCATGATCGAAACACTTGTGGGTTTTGAGCGAATATCCTTATGGATGGGTTCTCTGGATATAATCAGATCAAGATGAATCCTGAAGATGAAAAGCATACCTCTTTTCCGCACTCCTCGTGGTGTCTATTACTACACGGTGATGCCATTTGGTCTCAAGAACGCTGGTGCAACTTACCAACGGGCTATGAGCACTATCTTCAAAGACCATCTTTGCAAAACTGTGGAATGCTATGTGACGATATTGCTGTCAAAAGTCGTCTAAAGAAGATCACATCCAAGATTTGAGAACAATCTTCAATCCAGCGCCAACATCAACTCAAGATGAATCCTACCAAGTCATTCTTGGGTGTCTCTAGTGGCAAGTTTCTCGGCTTCGTCATTACCTCTAAGGGTATACACGTGGATCCCGAGAAGATCAAAGCCATTCAAGAGATGCATCCTCCACGCAACCTAAAAGAGCTACGAGGATTTCAAGGCCGACTTGCGTACATCAGGCGATTCATTTCGAACTTATCTGGACGCTGCAGACCATTCACTCAATTAATGAAGAAGGGTGTATCTTCGTTTGGACTGAAGAGTGTCAACGAGCATTCGATGATATAAAGCGATATCTCATGAACCCACCAGTTTTGGTGCCACCTATCTCTGGCATTCCATTCTTGATGTACGTCCGTGCTATGGCCATCATGGTCATTGTGCTTTACTTGCTCAAAGAATAAAGAAGGTCATGAACAGACCATCTATTATCTTAGCCGTACTATGATTGGTGCTGAACACCGTTATAGTCGGTCGAAAAAGAATGCCTGGCTCTCATGTTTGCTATGCAAAAGACAAGGCATTACATTATTGGCCAAACTATTCATGTCATATCCCGAGTTAATCCTCTTCGGGTACTCATAAAGAAGCCCAGTATACTCAATTCTCGGCTGGCTACGTGGGCAATCCTGCTAGCTCAATATGACATGGTGTATGTTCCACAAAAATCTGTTAAAGGTCAAGCACTGGCGGACTTCTTAGCACTCATCCTGTGCCTGAGACATCTAAGCTCTACGACAAAATTCCGACGAGACATTGGAAGCCAACATGATCTCTGAAGATTTCCAACATGGCTATTCTTTGATGGTGCATCAAGAGTAGGACCTAATGGTGCTATTGTAGCAGGAGTTGGAGTGGTCCTCGTTTCTCCAGACGGATCAACTATCCAAAGAGCCTACTCTCTTGATGAACCTTGCTCCAATAATGTAGCGGAGTACAATGCTCTACTCATCGGTCTTCAGTTAGCCAAACAACTGAATGTTGAATATCTCGAAGTCTACGGTGATTCTAAGCTGGTTGTTAATCAGGTTAGAGGAACTTATGAAGTTCGTCATTAAGACCTGGTGCCTTATCACGAAGCGCGATCAACATAGCTATATCATCAAAGCTTTCTTCATAGACTATGTTCGCGAGCTTGCAATACCGAAGCAGATGCTTTGGCCAATCTTGCAGTTGTCTTAGCCATCCCTATCAAAAGACAGAGGTCGTGGTTATCTCCAACCGAGAACTGTTCTGCATTGAAAACAATCGTAATATTGAATTCAGCAACTTGCTGAAGTTAATGTTATTGATGAAGATTGGGAACCCTTTTCATTGACTTTGTGGTCATGACATACTCCCCAAAGATCCTAAGGCGGCTACAAGCGTTCGTCGACGATCTCTCCGATTTTATTACAATCAAACTACCAAGACCCTCTATCGACGAACTTATGATGGTCTCTTCTACGCTGTCTCGCTGGTGACGAAGCTAACAAGTTTTGCGTGAAGCTCACGATGGTGTTTGTGGAGCACATCAACCTGGTCCTAAACTACAGGACCGCATTAGACGCATGGGTTATTACTGGCCTTCTATGGTGTCAGATGCCATTGAGTATGCAAGGAAATGTCGTGCTTGTCAAATCCATGCAGACTTCATTCATAACCATCAGAATTCCTACACCGACTGCTTTCCTAGCCTTTTGAAGCTTGGGGTATGGACATCATAGGTCCTATTAACCCTCCTTCTTCTAGAGGACATCGGTTCATATTAGCGATAACCGACTACTTCTCCAAGTGGGCTGAAGCTATACCTCTGGCTGAAGTCAAGACTAGCAGTGTCATCAACTTCGTTAAACACTACGTCATCTATAGATTTGGTGTACCTCGAAGAATCATTCATGACAATGGACCTCAATTCATCAGCCAGAAGTTCACCAGATTCTGCGATGATCGGATTGACAATGTCGCTTCAACATCATACAATCCTGCTGCTAATGGTTTAGCTGAAGCCTTTAATAAAACCATCATTAAACTCCTCAAGAAGTTTGTATCCACTAACAAACGGAATTGGAGCGAGAAACTTGGCGAATGTCTTTGGGCCTACCGAACTACGGTCCGCAATCCTACGGGCTTTACATCCTTCTCTTTGGTGTATGGCTGTGTGAAGCTGTTCTTCCTTTAGAATTGCAAATTCCTTCTTAAGGATTGCCATTGCTAACGAGCTTACTACAGAGAATACGATCTTCTTCGACTTCAAGAGTTGGAAGCACTTGATGAGAAGCGATTAATGGCTCAACAACATATTGAGTTATACCAAGCCCGTATCTCGAAGACTTTCAACCGCAAAGTTAAAGTCAGAACGTTTCAGCAAGGAGAACTGTTCTAGCGGTCAGACGTCCTATGACTATGACTCATATGAGCAAAGGGAAATTCGATGCTAATGGGAAGGTCCCTATGTTAAGCAAAGTCTTCTCAAATGGAGCTTATCAGCTCTCAGAACTTGATGGTCGAGTTGCTAGATGCCTATCAATGGCAAGTTCCTTAAGAAGTATTATGTATAAATTTAAATGCTTGTAAAATCATCAGACAGAATCAAGTTCATAAATAAAAGTCAAATTTTATTTCATTTTATGATAGTACATGATATTAAAGGTCACTATCATCTTTCTTTACATTGGGACGCGGGCCAGCCGTCCTTCTCGAAACGTGATCAGCAAAAGAACCGAGAACCTCCTTGCTGGAACCCACGAGGAACTTGCAGGCGGCCATCCTCATGGCTTCTTCTTCTTCAGTCCTTTCCGGTTCGAGCAGGAGTCCAGAATGTCCCGTGGTGGCTGGGGTGCAGACGGACCTTCGTTTGTTTCTGTCTCTTTCGGCTGAACTGGATTGGCAGGGCGTTCTTCAGTGCCCTTTTTAACCTGCGAGGCGATCTCATCCTTCTTAGATGCTTCTCCGGACGACATTTTTATGTTAAAAGAGTAGAAGTGTTCGTTTCTGTCAGATTTTTGCTATATTTATAGGCAGAAATTCCTCAACTAACGAAGCGTTACATTCATCCGACGGTTCATCCGTTCATTAAACTCATGACGGTTCGTCCGTTCATTTATTACATTCATCCAACGGTTCATCTGTTCATTAAACTCATGACGGTTCATCCGTTCATTTATTACATTCATTCGATGGTTCATCCGTTCATTAACTACTGATGGTTCATCCGTTCATTTATTACATTCATCCTGACGTTCACCCGTTCGTTCATTTACCACTATCTTCACTCGTTCGTTCATCATTTGACGGTTCATCCATTCATTCATTCACTTGACGGTCTACCCGTTCATTCATTGACGATTCATCATCGTTCATTAGCAACTCGTCATTTTCGACTAAGTTGTCAAAATCGAAATAATAGTATTCAATATATTCTGCCACGTCCATATTACCTCTGAGCAGATATAATGAATATAATTATTTTCTACAAGAAATATATCATGTCTTGCACCTCTGAAAATATTTTCTATCTCTATTATTTATATCTGAATAAGATATGCAATAAATAATAAGAGCCACAACAAAATGTCTTTTATATCAAAATATGAGGCATTACAGAAACGCAGTTACAGCAACAAAACACAAAATTATAAAAAGTTCTAATCAAGAAGGAGGGACAATCAGATTGTCAATTTGCTGCTTCAGTGTCTGCAGCTCTTCTTCGTGAGTCGACGCTACTATCTTTCTTGCTTCCTCCATCCCGCTTCTTCATCAAAATGGGCATATCCCTGTCCGGCGGGTGATTTCTGCACCATGGGTTGTCTCATACTCATTCCTCTCTTCAATTAAAGCATTGAATTGTTCAATCACAGTTGGTGATTAACAGTTCTTCTTCAAACTCTTGTTGGAGGCGAGTAATTTCTGCTTTCATCTCAGCAAGTCGCCGTCCTTTGCTTTCAGCCGCTAAAGTAACTGATTCTATTTTAGAATTGTATTCAGCTGATTTTGCAGAATGAGCCTCTAACAGATTTTGAAGGGTTAACCTTTCCATATCAGCAGCTTGAGCCAGTCGCTCAAATTCAGCCTGTACTAAAGAATCTATATCCTTCTTCTTGAGCTCCTTGTACTTCTTGATGGAGACTTCTAATTCGTTCAAATGTGTTCAAGGAGAGTGGCCTGAGCTTCGTCTCCTTGGTCTCTTATGGCTCTTATTAAGAAAGAAGTTGGCTTCCTAACCATAATGAAGTCAGCCCCTTCTTTCTCTATCATTTTATGAACAAGAGATCCCAGCGACTCGAAGAAGCATCTGGTAAAAGACTGGACAACTTGTTGATTGATGGCCAAAGTTCCAGGAGTCGCTGCTACACCTATTGAGGAGGGTAGCAGCAGTTGCTCGATTCTTTGTGGTTGGATAACAGGCTCTTTAAATAAAGGAGCCAGAGTAGAACTGGTCGCTCCTCCTGTTTGATCCTCTGCAAATAGTAAAATTGTTATTTTACTAATTGTTTGCTGATAAACAAGAAGATCAAAAGAAGAACAAAACTTACCTTGGTTTGGTCTAACAACAAGTGCATCCCTTGCTGGAATGGACTCTCTTTGAACAGAAGTAGCCTCAGCTGCAACAGCCTGGCTACTGCCCGCTTCCGAACTGCAAGATAAGTGATGACTACTACTGACCACCACAGTTGGTATGGGCACCATAGCCAGGTCCGTTGGAGGTGTTGGCAGAATCTCAAGATCTGCAAGAATGAAGATATTAGTTATCATTTCATTTTAAAAAAAGAAGATTGCTAGATCTCGTTTATACCTTGAGGGTCGGTGGCGGAATTTTCTTTCAGCACGCCTTCATCGGCTGCTTCTTTATGAGATATTTCTATCTCAATATTTCAACAGGGTTTTCAGCAACATTTTCTACAGATGCCTCCACTTCAATATCCTTTTTAGGATCTGAAATATTATCGGCAGTATCAAGAGATATATGTTCTTCGTTATCCTTTTCAGGATCTTGTATATACTCATCAACATTTTCATCGAAGAACTCTCCTCGTCTTCTTCTCTTTCTTCTACTGCTGCATTCCCACTGTTAGTGGCAGTCTGATCCTTGCAGACTATAACTGCAATCCTCCAAAGCTGCAATCATTTCACGGTCTTCTTCTTCACGAAGAGTCCTGGGAGTAAGAGGAGGTTGAGTAGTCTCTACGACAAGTGAATGAGGTTGTACAATATTTTGTCCTTCCTCTAAGATGTTTTCTCCAGGTTTTTCAACCTCGGTTCTTGGAATAAGATCTCCCCTCTGTTCATTCTCTTCAAGATTCTTGCTCCCAGATTCAGAAATAGGTGTGGGAGATGACATTAGAATTCCTGCTGCAGCATCTACTGAAGTCAAGATTTGTCTAGAAGAAGATTCTTCCAAAACTCTTCTGGTGACTACTCTCTTCTTTCTGTGTAGAGGTCTGATAGGACTCTCTGCATTTACTGGCTCTGCTTGTTTCTGCACAGAAGTTGGAGTAGTGGCAGCTTCTTGATGTGTCTCGGCCAATTGTCGAGATTGAGATCTTGTAGTGACCTTTTCGGAAGAAAAATCTAGAATCAATTTCTTCTTTGCAGCTGGAGCAGGAGGCTCCTCTCTTCTCCTTTTCTTCGCTGGAGATCTACCCACTCTCAGAGAATATGCATTGCTGCATTTACTTCTTGAGGGAACATCATATCCCTCGAAACTTCCAAAGGAGCATCGACCGGCTCGTGCACCTCCTCATTATAGGAATCGATGGAGCAATCCTCCCTCTCCTCAGTCTTGTTGCAGTAGCGAAACTATCTGCAAGATTAAAATTCTCGACAAACGTATTCGCGGATGTGTAAAATACAGAATATGTGAAGAGCATTCGAGGTCCCTGGGGAGTACTCCTTGCTGGCATCGAAAATGTGGCTTTTGTATCACGGGCATTGTAATAAGCCCAAGCTCTAGCCCCGTCTATCAAATAACCTTTGCCTTGGAGGCAGGTAATTGCGTTCCCTACATGGAACTGATCATACCCAAACTGCCGAGCAAATCGGCTGGGAAGATATGGTTCTAAATAGCACTCTTCTTCGAACCGATAAACCATGATGTGATGGTCGAATCATCTTCAACCATTCAAAGGCTGTACGGGTCAGAGGCTGTATCTTCGAATCCACCATATTTGTGGGTATCTGATCGTACCCAGCAGGAAAAGGAGCACAACAGAAGTTCCATCCTTTATTCAGATTCAAAACGAATCTACACTCACTCAGAGAAGTGTATTTCCATTTCCTTCAGAATATCTTCGGAGAAAACTGCCATCAACTGGTCCCATGCCGGGGTCCATTAAGGTTGGATAGTGAAGAAGCAACCATCCAAATAAATATGTATATGGCAATTCCAAGCGAGGGAACTCTTTCTCCCCCTTCGCCTTCAGCATCAAGTCGACGTATAAACGAAGACTGGCGTTTAGCTTGCAGGTCATTGCTGATAACAAGTCCATCTTATAACCGAAGACTAACTTGACAGCAAACAGAACACCACGGTGAAAACGATCCACGGCACTGGATCCGGGAACTACAAACCTCCGAAGCCAGTATGTCAGGAATCCTGCCAGTTGTGCTTCTTCGGACATGGGTCTATAGCCCATTCTTATAACTCTCCAAATTATCTCCTATCTTTAAGGAGGATACTCATGATCATCTTTCACTTCTTTGTCAAAGTGACCACTCTGTTCCATCATTTTTATAACCTCTGCACTGCTCAAAGGTTTGAAGAAGGTAGGTAGCATTTGTCGGTCTTCTTGGTCTTCTTCTCTTCTATATGATTGAGAAACAGATATGGTAACCATTTTAAAGAGTAACAAGTGTTGGCAGTAGCACTCTTGTAATATAGAGAACAGATTTTGTAATGGCATAATAGTTCTTCGAATACTGCCACCATCTCTGCATTCTCTTTTCAGAGCTTGTTCAGCTCATCATTTGTCGGTACATACTCCTCATACGGAGTATCTGCCATGGGCAAGTATGAGATATACTTCATCTCGTGGAGTGTAAAGCCCATCTCTCCACCTGGGGTCATGAAGGTTCCCGTCCTATAGTTGTACCTTTCAGCTAAGGCTAAAAATATATGAGGATTGGGAGCAAATCCGTATACAGTAGCATGCACTGCTTGATATAGATCAATCTGTTGGAGTCTGTCTTGGAATGTTGTCAGAATCCAATTCGCAATATAGCTCTATCGTTTGTAGTCTGGATTCACCAATCCAGTCATTCTGATGTCTTGTTCAGGATATCTTCCTTCAGCCTTCGCAAATTCATTTGCGAATATTGGTGTTCTAACAGGCATCAGCATAGAAGAGTTCTCTGGTGGTATGCATCCAGGTCTCAACCCTCTCAACAAACAGCTATATCTATCAGAGGAGCTATAAAACATATCCCTCTTGTTTGGCCCTTTTTTTACGAAGATTTTTCCTGCACGGGCATCCTGAAACAGAGTGATGTTCCATTCCATTTTCCTTGGGTAGCTCGCATGAGCGTACCGCGACAAAGGAAGGCAGCGAGCAATGTCTGGTATGAAAAATGATCTATCTTTCTGGTGAACTATTCTATCCTCCATTCTCGGCCTAGGCTGAGAGACTTTCTCAAAGGCATCCCCGAACAGGAACAAGGGTTTCTTATGAATTACAGCATCAGCTGATTCTAGAGGCTGTCCATTCATCAAACACATTAAAGTTTCATTATCCTGAGAAATCAGTATAGCCTGACGGGAAGCCGGCAGATCGTACTGAGGATAGTGAACATGAGACAGATCTTCTTTATATTCAGACTCTGAGAGGGTTCCCACAAAATGTTCATAATCTGGGTCTTCATTGACCTCAACTGCATCAACAGACAGATAAAGATTAGTACAAAGTCAAAATCTCTGTTTTTAAAACATAAAACATTGGAGTGCGCAACCTCAGATTGTGCTGACATGACTTGCACAACAACAGATTGCGCATCACAGAAGGATGCGCAAAGTGATAGTTTGTGCTGACAACCTGCGCAAAGCAATCAATTGCGCTGAATTCCTGTCAGCACAATTCAACAAGTTGCACAGGAATACAGCCTTCATAAAAATGAGGACTAACAGATTGATGCAACCAAAAACCCAAAAGGGTGGCGCAATATGAACTGATCTCTAAAAAGAGATGAGTTTCGAAGATCAAAGGAAGTCGAATCACCCTAAAAAGGGGTTTTCGATCGATTCAACTACCTCTCAGAGCGGGATGCGCGGATTCGTGTCGAGATGCCCTCCGTACAACTCTGTCAGATGACTCGGCCGGAGCTTTTCCTTTCGCGGCGGCGGTGGCGGCAGCATTGGATCGTCGTGGTGCCATGACAATCGTCGGAGGAGGACAACAGTAAGGGTTGGAAGATTTTCTTCTTAAGAGCTCGAAAGATTGCAAAGTAAAGAAATGAAAACGAAGAGATGGGTATTTATAGTTTTTGAAATGCGAAACGGATGCCTCGGATTGTGCCTAAAATTGTGATCTTTTTGCTTTGTGCAGACAGCTCAGCATCATGCGCAAAGTGATTCAACATTCAAAAATTCAAAGTATTTCGAAATGTTGAATAAAATCAACTTTCGAAAACTTTGAAGGGGGTCTTGTAGGTCCTAAAAAATCAAGTTGCATCAATCAACAATGTCAAAGAATCAATATGTACATCATTTTGATGAATTGCGCAGGTAACAGATTGTGCAGCAATCCGATTGCGCACACTGGTTTGCGCACACTTCCAATTGTGCAGACTGACGTGGCAGAAGTCATCATTACCTGAATCAAATCAAATCTTTCTGACAACTGACAGCACGGATAACGAGGAGACTGTTCATTTTTGGCGCCGTACAGTGCTCGAGGGCGGCTGACAGCTGGCTGCGCAATCCATTGCTTGCGCAAACTGAGTCTGCGCAAACCATTCCTGTACATTCTGAGTCTGCGCAAACCAAGGCTGCGCAGTTTAGTCTGCACATTCTATCAACATAACTGATAAAGTATACGTGGCATTCATGCCATCAATTGCTCATTACGTGACAACTGTTTATGTACGATCATGCGCATTTCAATCAGATGATGACATGTGTCCATGATAGTTGGCCCACGATCCAGCAGCTGCTTGTGCAATCCAATGCTGCGCAAACCAATTGCTGCACAAATCATCCTGCGCAGTCTAGAATAACTGAAAGTTAGTTATTTTCAGAACTCTATAAATAGAGTTTCAAGTCTTCATTCAGAGGGGATCAAGATCAGACATAAAGTTCAGAAATCAGAGAGTTCAGGAGTTCTTGCCGAAGTGCTGCTGCATTCTTCCGAGGCTTTTGCCTTCAACTTTCGAGGCTTTTGCCTTCAGTTTTCAGAGTTGTTCTCAACTTCAGAGGCTTCGTCTTCAAAAGTTCACATCGTCCAAGGGATAAAGCAATCGTCATCTAGATTGGATTCCTATAGTTGCAATTTTCTCAGAATTCTTGTAATCTTTATTACACAGTTTGTATCAATAAAGTTTTATACTTTGTTTTTGCAAACATGGACATGAGAATAATTCGATGTATTTTTTAGCTTATTTACATTTATTTCAAATTTAAAACTTTACAAGCTTTTTTTTATCGTGTAACTGGCTTTATTTACATCAATTCAATCAAAAAAGATTTAACTTGTAGCAACAAATAGTTGTTAACAACCAAACACATCATTAGATTACTAAGGGACTGCTAGGTTCCCAAGGAGTGCGTCGAAAGTGTGCTCAAATATACACTTTCCATTGAAAGTGATACTTGATAAAGTAGTTTTTCGTGTTTGGTTGAACATTGGGAGTGGGTTGAATGTGTATAATTTCGGACAAAGAATAGTGTTTTGTTCCCTCATTCACTCTTCCTCACCTACACTCCAAGAGTTAGGAGTGCAACTCGGGCGGGCTAAACCCGAGTCCGATCGGGAAACCCGATAATGGGTTGTATTAGAGTTGAAGATACTCGGGTTAGGGCTCGGATTTGGGTTCAAATATTTGAACCCGGTCATAATTTTGGTTGGGCTCGGGTTCATGTGTCGAGCTACCCGAAACCCGACTTATGTATATATATATATATATATATATATATATATATATATATATATATATATATATATTGTGCCATACTTCTTAAATAAAAAGTGTAAATCCTAAACTTCATCACCCAAAATTTTCAACTCTTTATCCTAAATCTTATTTCAGTTTGTATTTTGTAATGATCAAGACTTGATTGCTATTTAATTATGTGTTTAATATTATTTTTGTATAAAATTATTTTAATTAGTATATTAGAGTCCGATAAATTCGATGGACCCGACCCAACCCGAGTTCAACCCGAGCCAAACCCGATCCTCCGGACTTGGTCTTCATATGTTGAACCCGAGGTCGGGCCAGACTTGGGCTCGGGCTAGGCTTATGATTCATCGAGTTGGGCCCGGGTTGACCTCAAGCCCGACCCAACCCGCCCGAGTTGCACCCCTACCAAGAGTGGCATAACTTTTCAGATAGTGGTATTTGTTGCTGTACAGTTGCATGCTTGCACACTTTCTAGTGGTAATCAAAACACCACATGTTGAAACTGATCATTTGCGGGGAAACAAAACATTACGTATCCAAACGCATCTTGAAAAGTGAAATGCATTGAAAGTGCACTGCACTACATCATCTTAAAAGTGACACTTTCACACTTTTGCGCACATACCGCTATCCACACAGGTCCTGCATGTGCATTATTCAATTCAATACACAAATTTTATCAATTTCATAAAGTTAATAAATTTGAAAGAAATATATTTATTATGAATTTTTCTTGTCAATTTGGATCGATTTTTTAGGCCTCGGACTCAAATTCATACCTCTCAAGTAACCCCTAGGACAATGCTACATTGTTCGCGGGTTTGGACTGTAGTCATGGCCCGCGGGCCACGTGTCGTCCCTCTATTGGAGGGGGTTAGAGAATTTTGAGGGTGGACCCGGTGTGGTGCAGGGGGGGGCAGTGGGATGGTGACATGTCGGCGCGGACACGCGTGCGATCACCTCCCACTCGGTCAAAATATAATTTTCTTAACCCCTA
This sequence comes from Iris pallida, assembly GCA_029216955.1. Lineage (NCBI taxonomy): Eukaryota > Viridiplantae > Streptophyta > Magnoliopsida > Asparagales > Iridaceae > Iris > Iris pallida. Next base: position 16,819 of record JANAVB010012766.1, on the reverse strand, counting down.
TCAACGTCAGTCGCTAGTCCACCAACTGGTGACTGGATCGACTTGTCAATAGTCGTATATTAGGGACTGTTTGGTTGTCCGTGAATGAAAATACATGTAACAAAAGCTTTTGTAATTTGTATTGTAACCATTTTGACTGTAACCGATGTTGTAAAAATTCGAATAATTAGTACATTTTTTTTCTATAAGTGACACCATGTATTACAAAATAAACACTAGAATTGATATAAATATTGCACTAAATATTATAGTAGCACCATTTATACCAACCAAACAACCATTTCTGAACTTATTATGAGTTACATATTACAAATTCTTAACATGTCAATGAGTGACGTAAAATTAAAGAGTTGAAATTGTCATGGACTGAAGTGAAAAAAAAAAATCTTTCTTTTCATCAAACCCACTATTAAATTACAAGGAATTAACTGCATCTTGACAGCGAAGTGGTGTGCGTACTCCTCTTTTCACAAAAAAAAAGGGAATCCCAAAACTGCCCCTGCCGTTCCGTCCAGACGGGCCGTTAACGACTGGGACTTTTGACCTGTGTCGGTACTTCTGCGCCAAAGTTGCCGAATTTACGATCCTGCCACCGCATTAATTGTACACTGCCGTCCTCGTCAGCCTTTTGACCGGACCCCTCGTCGCATCCGACTGCCAGGAGGAGCTGGCAGCAGCAAGGAGACGTAAATACTTCGAAAGTTGGAGGGGCAGAATGGGGATTTCGCATGTGCAGAGGAACGGCGACAGGAGCTGCGTACGCCGTACGATCCCCAGCTGTCCTCCGCTAATTCCAGCTCGGCCCGTACGATCCGACAGCTGCAGCTTCTTCAGCTTCTCTTCTCGCGAGTCAACTCGGCGCCCGATTTTCTCGTGATATGGGATCGGTGCTGATCTCTTTCTTGCTTTTAAAAGTTGTTTTTAATTTGAATTAATTATTTAGTTGTTACAAAACAACTGTTTGGACCATTGTTAGCAATACCACAAAGGAAACAGAAAAAAAATTGGTACCGCAAAAAATATAAGTATAAATTATAAATACATTAAAAAAATTAATTAAATATTCGTCAAATAAAAATATTGAAGTTAGAAAGTTCACATGCTTAAACAAGTTGTCAAATTTGCTTAATTAAATAGGTTCCCATCACGTTTTTGGTGTCAGATTTTTTTAATAATTCATACGATCATTTCTGTACTAAGGGTAGGTTGATAACCCACTGCCGAAGGCATTCTCCCCAATAAGACGGATACTTCTGATCCCGTTTGGACGAAACGAAAGATATTGTCTTTAGAATTTTACGTGCTTAAAATTTGTATATTGATTTGAATCTTTCAAAAGTACGCAATATGAAAAAAATTGCATAAAATACAAGTATTATTCGGGTGATTGCTAACAAGGATTTGGACTTCTTTTGAAAGAAGAAATATAGAAACAATAATGATAAGCAATACCAAACAACTTATTTGCACGATATCCATGCCGTGTATTGTTTTAAAGAACAATTAACTATTATAAAAATTTAAAGTTCGGTAATTATCAAGAAAACTTATGATGTATTCCTACCGTTAAATTTTTCTTACTTCCTCTTAATATAATTTTTAGTAACTTCCATTTTGATCTCTCTGAGCACACGTGCGTGACAAATAGGAATAAATTCTAATCCTGCTCCACTCCTCCTTTCGATTTCTCCGTCCACCAACGATTAGGGGTGGGCACGGGTCGGGCCAGATCCAAATTTTATGGATTCGGACCGGACCCGTTAATTGGCGGGGCGGGACGGGACGGGTCCAAAAAATATTGGAACCGTTACGGATTCGACCCGTTCGAAACGGGTCCAAATCGAGCCGATCCGCGGGTCCAAACGGATCCAAAAAAATTCATAAAATTATAGAATAGTAAATATTTATACATGTTCTATTATCTAGAAGAACAAAACAAGTATTATGTTTTTCCAATTTCTAAAATTTGTTTACTAAACAATAACGTGTGCTATTATTTATAAATTATAATATGAAAAAAAATTAAAATTGATAAAAAAAAAAAATCATACTCCTAGAAACGGGTCGGTTCGGAGCCCCGTTTATTTTGAAAATAGGACCCGTCCCGTCCCGTTAGTGTCACACGACCCGCCCCGGCCCGCCCCGTTTAAATTCTAAATTTTAGGAACCGCCCCGTTTGACCAATATACGGTTCGGGCCGGGTCGGAACCGCGGGTCCTGGACCCGTATGCCCACCCCTACCAACGATGGTGGATCGATCATCCATATTTTCTTCAAATATTGAGTGAGGACTACAATTAAGTGGTGGTATTGTACAAATACTTTACTTTTAACTCCTTATGTGGTAATATATACCACAAATTCCTATATTGTTTTCAGACACATCGCACTTCCGCTCTGGTCGAGGCAGCAGATAAATGAATATAATTTGTCCTCAGTTTAAATCATCTGAATTTTTAAGTCCTATAATTGGTGAATATATACAATGTTGGAAATTTGGAAAACATTGGGCTATACAAAATCTATCAAAAATGCTTCTGAATTCCATTTTTGCTTATATATATATTGAAATTCAGGATTGTTTCTAAGCATGCATGTCCAAGCTGCACGACTGTACAACGTCTCAAAAGTCGGACGGTTCCAAAATTTTTAACCTTCGTATATATTATTAATGTAAAGTTTTAAAATTTTAGATTTATGCCTCCCCTTATTTTTTAGAAACTGTAAAAACAAAATTCTTAGAGTAGCAAGAAAAATATTTTTTTAAGATTAATTAAAAATTATTATTTAATAGTATTTGTATATGTTCCTTGGAATGTAAAAAACAGAAGTTGATGCTACATTGCATGTCAATTTACACATTGAGCAGCAGTTTACATAGTAACAATGCTTTGTGTATTTATTTGTTTGATTATATTATGCCAATGATAGAACTTGTTTCCTTCATGTTCACGTGGTTACTTCCTACCAAACAAATTCTATATTGGTGGGAATTTGTTTATCATAAAGTTGCTGGAGCATTCGAGTTTATTTGTGATTTGCATTTATTTTTTGTGTTTGGATGTAAAATAAAAGGGATATTTTGTAAAACCTCCCCTAAATAATGGGCTAATTTGCGAAATACCCCCTAAAGATTTCGAATTGGTAAAACCTCCTTTCCGTCAAGACGGTGTTTAATTTTGGGTGACGTGGCTATCCGTGTGTGGCTTTTTCCAGTCAGACGAAAATACCCCTGCGTACGTGGCTTTTCCCCCTCTCTCTCTCCTCTCTCTCTCTCTAACGGTCATCTTCTTCCTCTCTTACTTTTCCTCTAACCTATTTATACCGATCATCTTCCTCATCTTTCACTTGATCCTCTTCCAGCGTACAACTTGTCTACCAAAGATCAGGTTCCTACAAGCATGGGGGTGTTTCTTCATCTCTAGAGAAGGAGGCAATTTCTGCCATTAAAGGAGGAAACACAAATTATTCTAATTACAGTAAGGAGGAAACACAAATTATTCTATTTACAGTAAGGAGAAAACACAAATTAAGCAGCAAGCGAAAAAGACAACCAAAGTCAGCCCAGCCAAGCTCAAAGCTGTTGGACATTTTTTATTTTGAAACTTAAACTCTCACACACATTCTTCTTCTTGTTGTTGTCGAACACGGCACTACTTTCCTCGTCCACCAGCGACACCGACTCCCTCTCCGCCTTCCGCGCCCTCGTCGACGCCCACGGCAACCTGGCCTCCAACTGGACCGGCCCCGACGCCTGCTCCTCACGCTGGGTCGGCGTGGGCTGCTCCGGCGGGGCTCCATCGCGAGCGTGTCGAACGTGGCCGGGTGCTCGAAGGGGACGTGGCTCCAGGAGGAAGAAGGGGAAGGGGGATGGAGGAAGGGTAATTTGGAAATTTCATAAAATTTGGAAAACAGAGTTGTGGCCACGTATGCAACAATTGCCACGTCACCCAAAATTAAACACCGTCTTGACGGAAAGGAGGTTTTACCAATTCGAGATCTTTAGGGGGTATTTCGCAAATTAGTCCATTATTTAGGGGAGGTTTTACAAAATATCCAAAAATAAAAATAAAAAAATAATTTCCAAATAAAAGAAATCCAAGAAAGAAAATGGTTGTCCGACCATTGGGTCTCGTAATTGACCGATACTAGGATATGGGTTTCAAAATTACTGTTCATTAGTCTATGAAAAGTGATTTCGAGACCAAATTCTAACAGTCAATTTCGAATCTCAAACCCTAATATCCATGTATATGTGAGACCATAAAAATAATATCCCTATTTAGGTGTTATTTATGTCATATTTAAACACAGGAAAGAAAAATTAATATAAACTATAGTTTATCATGTCCATAGAAAGAATGGATAATTAGCGTTTAGATCCTGAATTCTATATCGGCTTAGAGTTTAAGTCATGATATGTCCAATTGAAAATTTTAGAGCCCGAATTTGTTTTTGATTTTCTTTTTCTATTATACAATCATTACCAACATATGTTGGTTGTTGCCATTTATACTCATGTTTAGTATATAATGAAAAGAAAAAAAAAACTGTAAATAAAAGTTCATGATGCAAATTTTTTAATTAGACACAGAACTTAAATGGTATAAAATTGAGAGTCTAAAAAGAACACAAGTGAGAGATTGATGATTTATGAGCTGTGCATATAGTCCGTGGGTTGTGACCTAGTGGTAGCAACGGGGGCCCCGGCACTGAAGCCGCATGTTCGAATTTTCTCTTGGTATTTGTCAAGCGGTAGAAAATAACACATAAAAAAAAAGAAAAAAAAAGAAAAAAGAGAGAGAGTTGTGCATATACTTTTCTTGATATACATATATCTTGCTTTGGAATCTGGATGCTCATTAGCTAGTCTTTTTTTTTTTAATGGAAAAAAAAAACTATTATCTTCCGATACAATGCTTGAAAGGAAAATTTTACTACCAAATTTTTACAACCTTCTTACAACTACTCTCTCCCATCCCTTACACATGGGTCCCACCGGGTCCCACCACCACTCTCACCCGCCCCTGCTATATGGGCTCCACCCGGCCCCACCATTTTTCCTCCTCCTCCAATCAAAGTCCGACACGTGTCCGGTTGTAGAAGAGTTGTAAATTTTGGTTGTAGGCATAGCAAAGCTCTGCTTGAAATGGATAGCACGAGTGAGAGATTGATGATTTACGAGGGGACAAGACTGGCAGCGTTCAGTTTGACTTAACCTATTTGGATTATTGGTCCCCATCAATTAGGCTAAATATTAAAACGAGAGTCTAATTGTACAAAAAAAATAAAATTTACTAGTATAAGGTCACAAGAAAAATACTAATAAGACACAATTATTTTTTGATAAATTAGAGGTGAATTTTGGAATTTGCTGAAGACGGAAGAACCATGCAAGAACTTCGTACTCGTACATTCGAACAAGTAGCGATTCGTCAGTTTCAACAGCACCATTCTCAGTTGCAGCTAAAGTAGCAGCAGTGTTGTTGGCAGTCATTGTGTGGACAAATTTGTTATCCAATGAATAATTTGAATATTTTGATTATGGTTTATCAATTAAGTTTTTTAATTAATCACTAAAAATCTTACAATCACTATATTGTTAGTACATAAGCTTGGCATAATCCTAGTATGATATATTCTTCCCATCCTTGCTACTATTAATATTGTTGTGTTCGTCTAACGTTAATTTTGCAAAAATTAACAAATTAAAAAAATTAATATTTTGAAGCGAGACACGACTAGAAAAGAGGCCTTTTGTGTCACATTCTAGTAATGACCTATAACGACCGATGCCAACAAATCTTCTGCAATACACTTTTGTGACGACGACTTAGAGTGTTGCGAAAACATCTTTGGCGTCTCATTTTTACTGAATTTAGCGGCGCTTGCCTCTTTTAGTCGCAAAATATATTGTTGCGTCGTTTTCTCAGGACGGCTTCAGTTTTTCGCCGCAATAAATACTTTTGCTTTCATTTTATTGCGACGGTTGTTTTAGTTGCAAATTTCTTTTTTCGTCGCTTTATTATGATTTTTTTGTCAAATTTGCAAAAACTTCTTTTGCGCTCTTTTTTTTGGTGGTATATTTTTATATCATGTCCGATTAACGTGACAAAAAAGATAGACGAAAATGACTAAAGTTTGACACGAAGGGAAAAAAAAGTTAGCGAGGTACTCCATAATAAAACGTCATGAGGGGTCCTCATAACTACATTATAGAATTTTATACTTAACTACCATATATTACATTTCATTGTTCATTTTAAATTCCAAATTACTTAACCTACTACGATAAAGCCACCAGTATTGAACATGAAGACACAAACACAATTAGCTTAAATTTTCTACAACCAATATCTCGTATTGTTAAGTAAACTCTGTACGAATAGAAAATGCGAGATATTGATAAATTTCCGTGGCCAATATCTCTTACAACATCCTCTTCTTGTATGGCTGTATCAGACATCATGAGAAATTGGTTGCATGAATATGGATTCGATAGCAATAAACTACCATACCCAACAACTTTGTGTGGGAATCGGATGAGCTGTCCCTGATCCAGTGTTCAACCCTGCCTTCCCTCTATTATGACATGTGGGCCTTTTATTGATTTTTTTCTAATCGATGGAACCCACGTGTCATAGAGAGGGCGACATGATTGGGATACCGAATCAAGGACAGCTGATCCGATCCCACGTGTGTGGCCCCTCCCCCCTTGTTGACCTCCCCTCTCTCTCTCTATATATCCTTGACAAGAAGATGTAACTCATGATAAAGGTATATAAAAAAAGTGTTTTTTTAAGTTCTTTGCCCGCAAATGGCACAATATTGCATAATATTAAGTTGAAAAAACAAAATATAAGATAGTGATGTGCACATAAAATATTATAAGATATTAAGTTAGCAAATGCAATAGTTGAAACTCGGAATTATTAAGCTGCATTTTTTTTTATTAGTAGTGTAAGTAAATAGGGACAAAACAGAAAAAGAGAAAAGTATAATTTGGTAAGCAAAGACAAAATGAGTTTAAAGGAGTTTGGATGGTATTAGCTCAGCTGCGCGTGGAGAATTGGTGGATATCACTGTACAATCCTTTCTGGCACAGGGAAGGAGACAATGGGATCTAATTTGTTTTCTTGCTCAAAAAATTGTACCAATTGCATGTTAGTTTAATAAAAAAACATGTGTACTGGTTTAATAAAATTAATTGATTGATTTGAGTCATTATAAAATAATACGGTCAATCATTATTCATTCATTAATTGATTGATAAAGTTCCGAGAATATTCGACCAAACAATGGGGATGCTAAGGGTTAAGGCTTATGATTCTTTAATAATAATAATTTTTTTTATTTATAACTATAATCATAATGATTATTACAAAATATATATATATATATATATATATATATATATATATATATATATATATATATATATATATATATATATATATATATATTTTTTTTTTTTGAAGCAGTGGGTAATTGTGGTGAACTCGCTCCACTGGGGCTCGAACTCCGACCACTTGGGCCGCATGCATCTCTCTTAACCACTATGTTAGAGGTCATTTGCTATATATATATATATATATATATATATATATATATATATATATATATATAAAGTTTTGCATAGAGACCCTTACGCAAATTTTAATTTTTGCAAATATAACTTGGACCCCTCATCTAGTTAGGTGTCACCACCAAAATGAAGTGGCACTCTCCATGCCATGTGTCACATGGCATGAAGAGAAGGGGGGCTATTATATGAGACCTAACCCCTCTCTCTCTCTCTCTCTCTCTCACTCTCTATTCTTTCCTATTTCCCCTCCTCTTCCTACTTTGTTGCTGCCGTTGCTGCTTTCTGCTGCTGCTGCCGCTGCTGCTTCCTGCCGCTGCTGCCTACTGCAGCTGCTGCCGCACCACCTCCTCCTCCATCTCTTCTCCATACTTTGTCAACCTAGGTAATCCCAAAATCCCTCTTTCCATTTGCTCAATTTCAAACCTAGGTTAGAAATTTGGTTGAAATTTTATGAATGTAGGTATATGACTATTTGAATGGGTTATGATAGGGAAATTGGGAGAATACCAAGACCCAACACAAGAAATCAAAGGCAAGTCCTCTTTCCCTCTTTCCTCTTGAAAAATTTCCTCCAAATTTATTTCTCAATTTTCTTGAACAATTATGAATTAAATTATATTCTGGAAATTATGAAAATCCTTGACAAAAATCCATTTTGTAAAATTTTAGCATGGGTTTGTAGTGAATAATATAACATGGACACACCACCATGAATGATTATAAATTTTGGACACAATATTGGGTACAATATGGACACAACACCATGAATGTATAAATTTTGGACACAATATGTGTAGAGCACCATACCAAATGGATACTTTGAATGAATGAATAAATTGGACATAAATTTTAGAACAGAAATGCTAAATGGATACTATGCTTATATTATATATGTGTACATACACAAATAAATAGCTATTATAGTGTAGAGAAGACAACTTGCACGATTACATAGGCGTAATCTACTAGTTAGTGTATATATATATATATATATATATATATATATATATATATATATATGTTTTAAATTGAATGGTAAGAGTACATCTTATCAATATATATGTACATACATGTCAAAAACATAGTTGCACCTACATTTATAGATCTTAATCAAATATATGTGTCTACAATCCAAATTTTATAAAATTGAGGTTTTACGGATCATGGATATGAAGGTGTACTAGTTAGGGCTTATTTTATTAGATTTCAAACTAAGTAAATTTAACAAAATATCATATTTATAAGATATTATAATTCTGTCCAGAATTGTAATTGTGTTAAAATGGCTCATTTCGTCATAAACATATGGTTAGAATAATACTTTATGGAGGCCAAAACATTAGGATAATGCACGTGTTAAATTTTTCAAGGAAATTCGCTACTTTATTACTTCAATAAGCAATATATGATACAGGATACTTAGCTTTACTTTTATTTCGTAGCTAGTTGACAATGAACCAATGTTATTGTTGGGGTTTTTGGCCTTTTCTTTACAAATTTTAGTCCCACATCGAATAGGCCAAAGAAGTTGTATCTCTATATATTAGCTATGCTAGTTTAGAGATGCACATGTGGTGTGGAGGTGCACATGGGTGTGCCATGTGGAATTATTTTTCTAATAGAAAAAAAGGCTAAATCAACAATTAAAAGCATTAATGCTTTTTTGCTCTTGGGAAATTTATTTCCATGGGAAGAAGCTTGAGATCAGCCTTGAAGATCTCTTGCAGGAAATTTATGTTGAGGACCATATGCGGGCTCAACTCAAGGTGGACGCACTGTCCAAGCAATTGGCTAACGCCAATATGGTTCATACCAAGGAACCAAGGGGAAAGCAGGCGGCTTCCTACAGCAAAAAGAAGCACCCTGACAATCTGAAAGTCAAGGGAACTTCTTTCAAGAAAAAGAAGCCAAAGTCTCAGATGCCTTGCTTCAAGTGTGGCAAGAAGGGCCACTTCAAGAATGAATGCAAAGCAAAGACCAAGCAATCAGAGTAAGGAGAGCCTAGTAAGGTATCTATGATCATTGACGTTGTTGCTATAATTGTGCAGGTTGATACGGTAGGGACTGACTCTGACTGACGGGTAGACACTGGAGCCACATGCCATGTCTGCTTCAGCAAGGAGTGGTTCACCACCTACACACCTTCTTCTGAAGTAGTTATAGTGGCGAACCATGCACAAGCTGAAGTGCTCGGGATTGGGACGGTGGTATTGAAGCTGACTTCTGGCAAGTTTCTGACGCTTCAAGGCGTGAAGCACGTACCCGATATTGCCAAGAACCTGATCTCAGGATGCCTACTCTGCAAAGCAGGCCTCAGGATGGACATTAATGCTGACCAGATGGTGATGTCTATCAAGGAAACATATTTCGGGAAAGCTTTTTATACCGAAGGAATGTTCAAAATTTAGCTTGTAAATCAGTCCAATGTAATTAATGAAATTAATGCAATCACTCCTTCTGCTTATAATCTTGAGTTGTGGCATAATAGGCTAGGACATGTTCATTATAAACGAATAAACAGAATGTCTAGTCTAGGACTTATCTCCAAGTGTGGGGGTAAGGTAGAGAAATGTAAAGTTTATGCTCAAATAAAGATCACAAGAAAACTCTTTCCTCGGGTTAATCGAATTACAGATCTTCTGGAGTTGGTACACTCCGATATCTGTGACTTCAAACACTTTTCTACAAAGGTCGGGATGAAGTATTTCATAACCTTCATCGATGACTTCTCAAAGTATGCGTTCGTCTACTTGCTGAAGGCTAAAGACGAAGCATTCGAGAAGTTCAAGGAGTTCAGAGCCGAAGCTGAGCGACAGACTGGACAACAACTCAAAAGAATAAGAAATGATCGAGGTGGGGAGTACATGTCTCATGAATTCGTATCATTCTGCAAAGAACATAAAATTATCAATGAGACTACGGCTCCGTACTCTTCTCAATCAAACAGAGTAGCAGAGAGGAAGAACAGAACGTTAACTGAAATGATTAACTCAATGTTGTTGACTGCTGGCCTTCCTAAGTGCTACTGGGAAGAAGCTGCATTGACGGCCACTTTTATTCTAAATAGAGTGCCTCATGCAACTTCAGACGTTACTTCTCATGAACTCTGGTTCAAGATCAGACCTAACTTGAATGTCATTCGAGTGTGGGAGTGTCTGGCATATGTCAAGCTTCCAGATCTGAAGATTCAGAAGCTTGGGACAAGGACTACTAAGACGATCTTCTTGGGGTATGCCGAGAAGAGTTATGCTCGGAGATTTCATGATATTGAGTCAAATCATATCATTGAATCTCGCAACGCAGAATATTTTGAAGACAAATTTGCAAGGCACGAGAATATTGTTCTTACGGATGTACCGGAGAACATTGAGGGTGCACAGGAAACTAAAATCTTCAATGAAGATGTGGTCCAAGAAGATATTATTGTTGAAACAACGATTAAACCAGAACAAGCTGAGCCGTCAGCTAAGCGTATGAGGAGGCCGAAGGACTTCGGAAGTGAATTTGTCACCTATCATGTGGAAGCTGATCTGCTTACCTATGATGAAGACCAGAGATGCAATTTTTTGGAAGGAGGCGATTGACAATAAAATTGATTCTATCACCTCAAATAACACTTGGGAGTTGGTTGGTCTTCCTGAAGGAGCGAAACCGATCGGATGCAAATGGATCTTCAAGAAGAAGATGAAAGCAGACGGAACTATTGACAAGTTTAAGGCTAGGTTGGTAGCCAAGAGGTTTTCTCAGAAGCAGGAGATTGACTACTTTGACACGTATGCTCCAGTAGCCCGGATGTCACGTCCCGCTCCCGTAGGAGCGATCGTCCTCGCTAAGACGTGATGCCGTACGAGGCTAGATTGCGCTCGTGCAAGGAAGTTTCATAACGGCCGATTACACCGGCGGCGACGGGGTCGTCGCACAGAAGTCCCAAACAGAAATATTGAAACAGACAGCGGAAATTTTGAACAAGCACACTTGAACGCAAGTCATTCAAAAGAAGCTCTTTATTGATATTGAATACAAGATTATATTTATGGGCGCAAGACCAAATTACAAGTCTTTCGTGCTCACTTTTATCTCATTTACAAGTCACTCTGCTCTCTCTCATCTCTCGATACAATACTTGAATCCAGCGGAAGCTTCGAAAGGCGATGTCCATACATTATGTCCTGTATAAGTCTTCAATCCACGCGGCCGCACGCTTCAAATCGCCAAGGAACTCCGTGCCTTGACGCATCCAAGCGAGCTCCACGCCATGAGCTTCTACCTGTGCCTGCACATGAACACTGTGTGTGTGTCAATACTCAACTGTACTGGTGGAGTGATCTTCTCGCCCACCCATACATAACCGACACGTTCATTTACTTTGTGCATTTTAAAACCCTTTCGATCGTCTTTCTAGTCTTGCCTTAGGATTCATTTTAGGACGAGGACGTCCGACCAAACCGAGGTGCCAAGACATGTTCGTGCTATAATCCCAACGTGTGTTTCGATCGAGGCAGTGCCTCATCGCCTAGGTACTTGACCAAACTTGTAACTCGAAACGGCAGGGTCGTGCCGTACTCTATTCGCTACTTAGACATATCCGAGACGGTGCTACGCTGAGGAGCAACTTACACGGACTCGGGCGTGCCAAGACCTTTACTTGAACTCAAGTGCCTCAAGCCTATTCTTGTGCCAACGACGTCAAGGGGACGAATCGTGCAGGTAATGCCGCTAGACTTGATTTGTGCCTTAAGACCTTGCTTTGACTTGTATATACTTCAAGATTGAGGCCGCGCCTCGCAACTTATCAAGACTTTATCCATGCTACCGCCTAGCGGTCTTTCTATTCGACCTATGAACCGACTTAGACAAGACTTGCCAAACCTAGTATCGATCTCATGGACATCCCGACGCCAAGTATCGTGCTAAGCATGGTACCTATGCTGTAGCCCAATCTTAGACCCAGACATTGTGTTACCGACTAGACATGATTCCAGTTCTAAACCCAATCAAAAGGCATACACGCTGTGTGCCGCTATTGCCGACACATCTACATGAGTGGTCACTAGCAATGTCAAGCTATCTCGGACACGGATCGTAGGATATCGGCTCGTCCCTACACGGGTAGCTAGCCCGGAGGTGCGCAAGTCTCCCATGCGGTTATCCAGCATACTACTTTGAGCCGCACTCGCTTCCCCCGGGCCGAATGATCCCGACGCCCCGGCAATCATTCGAGAAGACTACACCTTGTCGACAAGTTGTCCAATGACCATGCAAGTCTCAACTCGATCTAACCAATCCTTCCTTAACATGACCATGCATTCCTTCTTTCTTTCGAGACTTAATGAGACTCCCAAGCCGCAGAACCGATCTCGTGTGCGGGACTTATCAAGACTTAGCGAGACTCCCAAGCCGCGGGACCGATCTCGTGTACGGGACATATCAAGACTTAACGAGACTCCCAAGTAGCGGGACCGATCTCGTGTGCGGGACTTTCAAGACTTAGCGAGACTCCCAAGTAGCGGGACCGATCTCGGCGACAACCAGTCGCGTGGACTTCCTTTGATCGTGGCAAGCTTTTCACTAAACTGAACGTAGCTCGCGTCTTAGACAGACCTAGTTCTCTAGGCAATGCTAACGCTCAAGTCATATACTTTTATACGATGAGCCTTGTTCTCAAGGGACTACGCGACTTGACAATCGCAGATAGAGCGGAACAGTGCTAGAAATGGCTTCGATAGCCCAGCACAACTCTTGTCTAACTTATTCGGGCAACGACTCGACGAGCAAAGGCTATGCCGAGCTTCGCATCGAGGGAACGTGCCGTGCACACATTCGACTTGAATAACCAAGTTCTCGGGTGCCTAGACTTAAGCCAACAAGCCGTGCAAGACGACTTAACTTGCGGGACATGCGAAGGCTATGCCAAGCCTTACAGGACAGGACCGTGCATGCTTGTTATTAAGCATTCATGCGGGCAACGCCTATGACTTAGGCTGATTCGAGTGTTGGGGCAAAACGATGGGATCGTGCATGCTTTATCAAGCATTCACGTAGGCGACGCCTATGACTTAGGCTGTTTCAAGTGTCGGGACAACTTAGCAACTTAAGCCAACTTCCTTCTCCCAAGCCACGGGATCGAAGGATCGAGTGTCATTTGAAAGCACGCTGAACCGACTTCTATGAAGACCGTGGGACCATTTTCCATGTTCTAAGACATTCCGACGGGTCAGAATTATTCCCTTAGCTATGTGCGTTCGTAGATTTTATATTAGCCTACTTGTGCAAGTTGAAAACATGTGCGTTATTAGTGAAGGCTAAGATGAGGCAAGCTCACCGAAACTACCCCACCTGAGCGAGGAGTCGCCTCGACCGAGCGAGCCTTTGAACAGCCGTTGCAAGGCTAAGTTCCAACGCCGTCGGCGTTTCAATTTCTCCGATTGACTTTGCGGAACGGGGCACTACACCGGATGACCACCATCAGAGTGTTGATTGCTCTTGCAGCAATACATAAGATGTTGATACATCAGATGGATGTGAAAATGGCTTTCCTAAATGGCGAGCTGACCGAAGAGATATACATGCAACAGCCAGAGGGATTTATCGTCAAGGGTCTTGAAGACAAAGTTTGCAAGTTGGTAAAATCTTTGTACGGTCTTAAACAGGCTTCCAAGATGTGGCATGAGAAATTTGACAAAGTTATAAGGTCAAATGGCTACATGGTCAGCGAGACGGACAAGTGTGTTTACACGAAGTTCGCTGATGGAAGAGGTGTAATCGTTTGTCTGTACGTGGACGACATGCTTATCCTAGGTACGGATATGAGCTGTGTCACGTGTAACACCCAGTTTTCTGAAATTGGGGTATTTTTGAAAATTTATTATTTTTATTATTTATTAATGGTATTCTAGTCATGATATGATTTTTGGTGATTTTTAGTTAATTAAAACTATTTTCTAAGTCACGACTTATGACTTTGTGATTTTACTAGTATAACCCTAGTGTAAACTCTAGAGATTTCATAACCTAGAGACTACCATGACCATGTAAGCCTAAGCAAGTGATTAGGATACCAATTTAGCACTTTTTAGCCTAAAGGGTATTTTGGTAATTTTCTAGGATTTATTTGGAATTATTGGATTTATATGATTTATTATTGTAGAAGCATGGAATTTCACAACCAGAAAGCCCATGCGCCAGACACTACATGCGCTAGAACTCAGACGAAGAACTTCACAGCAAAGTCAATAAGTATAGACATTTGAAGAAGGACTTTTCATTTTATATATAAAAGTCTATTACATGTCTAGAAAAGGTTGTACAAAGGAGAATTTCTACAAAGGAAAGATCCTAAGTCTACAGCCAGCGGCCACCATGCGCCTTCAGATAAGCGCAGCGGCCACCATGCGTCTCCAGATAGGCGCAGCATCACCATGCGCTGTCAGTCAGGCGCAGCAGACATCATGCGCCTCCAACCAGGCGCATCCCACCATATCTTCAGCAGCTCAGTTATGTGCATCCAGCCCAGCTATGTGCATCCCTTCAGCCAAATTCTTCCAGCCAGGCTCACCTGGCCGAGCAGAGCCCAGTTATGTGCCGCTCTTCCAACCAGGCTCGCCTGATAAATGCTTCGATACACAAAGCATTTAACCCTCTGGCTGGAACCAAGGAAGAGAAGAGCACCGCAAATGCTGTGGCCAGGGGAGGCTTCGAAAGAGCCTCCAAAGCCGAAGGAAGACCGTGATCGAAACCGCGGCTAAAGGAGCAGCTTTCAACACAACCAAAGTGGGCAAACCCCACTTTGAAGGAAGATAGAGCCAAGCACCGCCATTCCGATCTACGGCTCTTCCGGAATAACGGAGACAAGGCCCGAGCATCCCTATCTTTGGATGCAACAGGCACCTTCCGCCTGCCTCGGAAGCCCTCGACTCCGTCTTTTGGATGTAACAGTCACCTTCAAGAGCATCAACACAGCGTCCCATCTTCACCCTCGGGAGCACTTCGTCAATAGAATGCACCCGCATGTTCAAGTTCATGTTGGAAGTACGTGAGGGAATGAGAAGCAAATCTTCTCTCCATGCCACTATTTATAGGCCGGGCAGATCAAACCCACGCGCCAAGTGGATGGCTCTCCGAATTCCGTACAATGAATTTACATTAAATGGATGAACCGGACGCCTCAAATTTAGCCAAACGGCTATTTATAGCACTCGAAGAGCGAGACAGCCGCATCATTAAAAGACATGTCCGATGCGCCAGCCAGACAGCGCATCACACGGACGCGCCCTTCGGCATCAGGCGCATCACACAGACGCGCCCTACAGTACTCGGCGCATTACAGAGGGTGCGCCCCCACACATCTCCATACCGAGTGGAACGTCACCAACATTAAATGCTGAACTGACAGAGTTGGCAGCACGCCTCCCAAAGTCTGCACAGTTGACAGCTTTTTCAAAAAACGAAGCGTCGACAACGTCAGCATCATCATGACTTTATTTCGACGGCTACTGCCACGTGGCCACTCCACCATCAACATGCGCCTCTATGGCCATGCGTCCAAATCAGCATGCGCCTCAAAAGCCATGCGCCTCAGACTGCTCTCTGATCCCGAAAGACAGAAGGAAAGTCGCCTGCATGCGCCTCAAAAGCCATGCGCCCCAAATGGTTTGTAACTCCTAAAGGTTATGAGCCGCAGCCTCCTCCTGCGCCCAATCCAAGGCGCAGCCCACCAGATCACTCCTCTCTACCAAATTCGAGATCTTCGAACCATGAGTCGACGACACGTATCCTTTGACTCAACTCGTCCAAGATTTCAGCAACGGAAAGATCTTCTCTCTGCTACGTGCCGGCTCACAACAGCAGTATGAAGAGTTCTCCTCCTCGATCAGGGCGCAGCATCCATGCGCCTCCATCAGCAACCTCCACGTGGCGTCCCCATACCGGTGCATCCTACATGTGCGCATGAGCAGCCAGCCTGCAAAACTATAAATAGAAGGATCATCTCCTTCACACACAGAGACTCAGGACAGAGGACTCACAACACAGAGAGAATCCACAACAGAGAATCACCGAAGAGGCAGTTCTAGACACTCAACGTCTTCCTCCTCTCAGCAAGCTCCAGCACCCAGAGCAATCAACACCTTCAGAGAACCGATAACCGTCGTCAGCCGGTCAACGGAGTCAACGCATTACCACTCGCTCCATTGGCACTAAGGACCCAGCTTAAACAAAAGTGTACTCCTAGGACTA
>JANAVB010012765.1:0-24037 GCA_029216955.1 Iris pallida | reverse complement strand
GTCCCTTGCTTGTTGGTAGTGGATTTGTCTCCGCCCAACATATTGTACAAATACATTTCCATAGATGATTATATGAATTCTTTTTCTTTATTTTGTGGATGAGATTAGTCGTTATGGTTTTACTGCATATTACAGCTTATGTATATATACGAGGTTTCCATATATTGGAGTATACTTCGTATGTATACAGTTGGCATGTCTAGGTTCCTAGTCCTACGTATTTTGGGACTGGGGCGTTACATGTTTTTGTGGTAGCCTATGCAGGTCAAGATAAATTGTTTGGTTACTTTACCGTACCAAGCAAGCCTGCGTATAGGATTAGAGTCTAGGATCTCATCCACATACTTGACCTCTTTCCTCGATTCCATATTCGAACTACCGTTCGATCATCAATTGCATCTTGCTTGATCCCTTCTATCATTATTCTTATCTCCCCTTCGTGCTTGCTAGATTGACCCTATTTAGATGTCCCAAACACCCTTAGCTTAATTCTTTAAGTTGGGTAGAATACCCCACAACCCGACATGCACTCTTGACCATTAAAGGAGTATTATCTAGACTACAGAGAGAAGAATTTAACCCATTTGTCAACCAAGCCTTGGTCAATAAAACTGTAGAATGATAGTATAGGGATAAACAAGACTTAGATTATCATGACTCTTAGACTATTCATATTGGTTCTTATTTCATCTACCCTCATGCCGATGTTTTACTATCCAAACTAATGATGCTAATATAGCCTAGTATTTGCAAGCTAAACCTTATCAAGCTTGATCGAGGTATATGCTATTGAGTGGCCGCTCACTAACATATGGTCTAATCAGGTCGGTGCATGATGGTCTGATCAACCGAGTGCACTTTGGTTCGCTTTTTTTATATATCAATCTACGTGGATGGAATGTAGTTAAACTTTCCCTTAGAATTCCATCCACGACTGCCTTGACGATTCTTTTGAAATTTATACAGCCGCCTTTGAACCACGTATTCTTATTCGATAATATCACCTTTGGAACCCTTTATCGCTTTCGTCTTCCTTCTATTTTAGAAGGACGAAATCCCTCGTGCCGAGTATCCTCTTTAGTTGCCCGATCACTTATGACCACTGTAATTAGCCATTACCAACCATGGCTAAAATCCTCATCCTAAAACTATTCGTCTTTTTCCTTGATCCTAAACCTACCATCGCGACCTTCTAAATCATTTGAATTATCCCAATCGTTCTCCTATTTTCATGCCATCAACCTAGACGTCCACTACTACCTCTAAAAACTCTAGAAATTAATTCCCTTGATCTACTTAATTCGTGTTATCACTCAATTCGTGTTATCATGATTTCATTGCCTTAACTAGCAACCCTACATATCCATGACTATTTTCGAATTTATCAAATTCATGACCTACTAAATGCTTGTTTATGTTAAGACGTTGTTTCTTTGCCTCACCCGAAAACTTGTCATATTTTCATTATCGATATACCCCTTGTACCTTCTCACCCCCTACTTATACTTAATTTCGAGGACGAAATTCTTTTAAGTTGGGTAGGATGTAAAACCCCTAAATTTTTATTATTATTTTATCAATTTTGGTACTGATTTAAATTTTTTGTATTGTACGTCGCCTAGTCGTATTGTACGTTGTGCGCAAGCAGCGTATTTCGTAAATTGCTCATCGAGTGCGAATATGTGCGAGGTACATATTTTGTAAAATATTTTTAGAAGCTTAATTTTTCAAATAATAAAAATAAATATTTTTGATTATTTTAAAGTTGTAAAATACGTCGTATTGGAATTTCCAACTCTTTATTTTACATTATGAAAGGTTTTATAAATAGTAATTTTGAAAACGAGGTATTATGCAAATATTAATTTCATACGAGGTACATAAATTTAAAATTCATATATATAATTCCATTTTTCAAATTTATTGATATTAATATTTTATTATTCAAAAAGATATTTAAAAATCTATTTTTGAAATTATTATTATTGGTATTTTTGGAAAATATATTTGAAAATTATTATGGCCATTTTAAATTTTGATTTGATTTTTATGGTTTTAATTTAAAAAGTTTAAAGGTAGAATTTATATTTATATTGAGTTTAGATGATCTAGATTTAAATTAGAATTGAGTTTAAATTTAGATTTGATTTATTTGAATTAAAATTTATATTATCCATTGGGGGGATTGAAATCTTCACAATCCCTATCCAACTGGGAATTCCCACCTCCTATATAAGGAGAGGTACTCATCCATAAATTCTACCATCTACAGATTGTGCATTGTGTTTGTGCCACCCATCTACTATACCCCCACCATACAAATACAATATCCCCATGTCCGACAGTCCCGGACACCATCCTCCATCATTCATGTGTCACGCAGGACACGAAAACCACCACCAGCAAATCCCTACTCCAAATCCTAATCCTAAACCCTATCCTCTGTTTTGCTTTGGCCGCCCCTTGTCGGGCCAATTCCGACCATCTTCATCGGAAATTAATCTGGACTCGCCGTCCCCTTTCCAACCCGCCACAGCATCATCATCACCACCCCCACGGCCAAACACCGTCATCACTGTCTCCGACTTTCCATCTCGTACACCTCCACGCCTTCCCGACCCGTCCCGCTGGCATCATTCCACCATCCTTCACCATCATCACCTCGACCACCATCTCTAAGACCTCCAGAACACCACCGTCACCGCCGCCATACTCTTCCAACCCCAACCACCACTGACAACCATCCACGGCCACCCGTTGCGGTCATTGCCGCCACCCACAAATTGAAATACCCAAAAGAGAAATCCCCAAACCCACTCACCTCCGCCGTCGCGCGAGTCCGCCGCCTGACCATCTTCTCGGCACGGCAACTCACAACCACCTGCAGTTTCCTCCAGCGATCACTGACGTGCCCCCTCACCGCCGACAAGGATCTGCAGAGTCGTTGCTGTGCCCGCGCGCACGAGACCTCGCCCGACAACCGCCGGAGCGGCGAGCCCGCCCGGCTACCAGCGTCTCCCCCTAAATCGACCAAACCCCCTTGCCCCTTACCGCCAAGACCGTGGCCGAGCCTCCGCCTCCGATCCCCGAGCGCCCTCCTCCAGTTCCTCCGATCGCCGATGGCCGCCTGTCCAGCACTCGAGCGTCCGCGAAAGCTCCATCGGCCTCCGCCGTGAGCTGGCCAGCCTCCGTCGACCGCGAGCGCCGCCTCCAGTGCGCCCATCCGCCCGCCGTCGATCGCTAGAGCCCTCGTCGGCGTCAGCGCCGGAGCCACCAGGCCAGTGAGAAAACCCTCTTCTTCCTCTCTCACTCTCTCTCTCTCGGTTTCTCAATCTCTCACTCCACGTTTTTTTTTCTGCTTCCTTTTAAAAGAGAACAACTGCTGATGATTACCATTATTATTATTATTAAGTATTATTATTACCTTTATTATTATTAAGTTTCATTATTATTATTATTACCATTATTATTATTAAAGATTAACATTATTATTATTATTATTATTATTATTATTATTATTATGATAAAATAAGTATATTTTGCTAAAAGATTTATTAATATCACTATTATTATTATCTTTAATATTGTGTTGTATTAAACAAATAAATACATAATAAATTCTAAATTTCGGTAACAAAAGTATATTGGTACTTGACTAGGTATGAATTTCATAACTGATTTCAGAACGTAAATATTATACTATATTATTGACATTTAAAATATAGTTTTCGACCTAAATCTTATTATGATAAAAATTAGATTCTCTCCCAAAACAATTTTAGAATATTTGGACTAATAAAAAGGTAGTTCACATTATGATTTTTATATATGTAATTAAGATATTTTGTTTAAAATTATACATAGTTTAAAATATCATAAATATTTTCAAATTAGTACGAGTATATTCTTCACGATTTCTTCTCGATTTCCATCATTGATCCTGACTGATTACGTGTTTCTATTCTCGTGAATTTCGGACCCCTACTCATTGACCCCGGCTATTGGACGATCAGGACATGTCAGATCACCGCACCCTACCGAACAACACACCAGGCAAGACACCTTGCCTTACTGTTTATTTAAATTGCTCAATATCATGCATATTTTTACTTATTTTCTAGCAAATATAAATTGTTCTTGCAAATTATTATACTTTAGTTGCATTTGGCCTAGAGTTAAGGGACCGCCCTTGGTCTGTGCCGCATTTATTGGCCTCGACACATGTGTGCCACAACGTAGCGAGTCGCATATAGATTCGGACTTGCGTACCGACCATATATCGGTGCGTACAGGACGAGCGTTAGGATATAACTGCTAATAGATTTGTCTAGAAGACTTAGCGGTTATTAGAAATATCGTGGTGTAGATTCAGCACGAGTAGTGCATGGGGAGGGGAAGACAGTTATTAGGCGCAGGGGCTTTCACACATTTACTTTTCTCTAGCTGCTATTTGTGACTCAATCGAGGGCTAGTGCACCGTGCATTTATTTACTTTTCTCTAGATGCCACTAGTGCCTCGGTTGAAACACAAATGTGTCGTGCATTTACTTTCCTCTAGCTGTCGTTAGTGACTCACCCAAGAGCTAGTGGCCGTGCATTTATTTTCCTCTAGATGCCCCTTAGCTCTCACTCGAGTGCTAATGGGCCGTGCATTTACTTTTCTCTAGATGCCACTAGTGCCTTGGTTGAAATGCTAACGCGCCGTGTTTCTAGTCTCGAGAGCCCTTGTGTGGAACGTTGTCTTCAAAATGCATTTTCACATAGAATAGGTTAAGGACCTTTATCTGTTTAGTCATATATACTTTTATGTTGAGATTTTACTATTCAGTTATTAGCATGATATTATGTGTCTTGTTACGTCCCTCTGAGGACCTGGTTATCTCGCCAGGTGTGTGCTCTTGTCTTTCGTAGGTGTTCTAGCTCTAGCCGTGATCATCGCTATTTCTTCGAGGATGACTGCACTTGGATCGTCTTTGCTTCGCTCGCCAAACTTATTTTATTTTTTATGTATTTCGTTCCTTGCTTGTTGGTAGTGGATTTGTCTCCGCCCAACATATTGTACAAATATATTTCCATAGTTGATTATATGAATTCTTTTTCTTTATTTTGTGGATGAGATTAGTCGTTATGGTGTCTACTGCATATTACAGCTTATGTATGCATACGAGGTTTCCATATATTGGAGTATACTTCGTATGTATACAGCTGGCATGTCTACGTTCCTAGTCTTACGTATTTTGGAACTGGGGCGTTACAGCGACGGCACTCGTCTCCCTGCTGGTGGTATGTATATTTTAGTTTAGAATTTTATATTCATTTACACTTCTATATTGTTAATTATGTTTATGTGTTCTATTTACAGGTCATGATGGCTGGCCGTGGTCGTGGTCGTGGTCGTGGTGGTGCTGGTGGTCCTGGTCGCATTCAATCATCCTGGGATGTGACCCCATCCAGCGAACCGACCCAGAGAGTACCCCGGGCACAGACGTATCCTGCCGGCGATCGACAACTTCATCGAGGCAAGATTCCGGATCTGCTAGTGGATCCGTTCCGCTATCGGACCCACCAGTGGATCCACCAGTAGATCCACCAGTTACTGCACAGTGGGCCCCAGAATACACCCATACTCGATTCAATCCGGTTACTGGAGAGTACATACACGGACCCGCGGATCCTTCGACGATACCAGAGAGGCCGAGAGGCGAGTTTTGACGAGTGCTATGGCCCGCAGGGACCTCGTATGTAAATTTAAGATAATTTATTAAATTTTTTTTATTTATTCAAGTTAATAATCCAGTCGTTGCTTTTTTGTAGGTTTTTTCCGTTTAATGTTGTCAGGGCTCTTGGAGAAGTTATCAGGGCTAACTTCCATGGTCCCTACCTCAACTTTTCGTCGGTGCCTCCAAATTTAAAGTACGTCTGGCTCGACGAGTTGAGGGTATATATCTATATCTTCTGGTTAATTATTAGTTACTCTTTAATCAACCATTTTTTAAATTATGTGATAATTGAATTTGTATGTTAGACGACGTTCTGGTGGCCCCCCCCATCGCGAGGACGCGATCCGCAGGACCTACAGAAGCGCTGCCTCGAAGAAGATACGGAATATGATTTATGACCTGAAAATGGAAAAGATGAGGCCGAATTGGATCCGGCAGGACTATTATGAGGAGCTCTTAGATATGATGGATACTCCTACGTACAAGGAGAAATCGGAGAAGGCGAAGGCGAACCGATAGGCCACGGTATTTCATACGGGGGGATCAAGACCCCACGCAGTGGTGCTTACAGATCTGGTGAGATACTGCAAATTCATTTTACTATCGAATTAGGTATTATTAATATACGGAGTTAATTAAATTCTAAGAAAATTTCGTATGCAGACCCAACGGGCGGTGAAGGAGGAAAGGACGCCAGAATCGGTCACCATACACGATGTGTTCTAGCATACGCACAAGAGACGGAAGGACGGGAGCTTCGTCGATGAGAGGGCGAAGGAGACTGATGTAAGTACTTATGTTTATGAGATTTACGTTAGAATTAAAAGTATTCGGACTATAACTTAGGTAAACTTAGTATTCACACTTAACTTAGTGAAACATAGGATTTAGATTACAACTTAGGTAAATCTTATAGTATAAACACATTCATTTGATAGGCTGCGTATCGTGAGGCCTTTAGTCGGACTCAGTTAACTGCTGTCGAGGATGTCGGTGAAACGACGCCCGTCCGGACGCCCTCTTCTATGGCCGCTCGCAACGACTTGTTCGTAGATACCGTCGGCGGCTTTAAGAAAGGGCTCCTGTACGGAGTCGGCTCCCTAGGGCCGTTGCACATGGAGACTCAGAGACTTCTACCGACACCGCCTCCTCCTGCGGCCCCGGTAGACGATGATGTGAGGTCGCAGCTTACGCAGCTGCACGAGGTGGTGTCGTCCTTACGGGAGCAAATTGCTACGTACTTTTTGCCTCCGTCTGCTGGTGCCGGTCCGTCTGCTGCTGGTGCCGGTCCGTCTGCTACTGGTGCCGGTCCATCGACTACTGGTGCCGGTCCGTCGACTGTTGGTGTCGATCCTTCTTCCGTCGGTCATCTTTCTTTTAACCCTGCTGCCCCTCTGGTACCGCCTCTGACTGTGACGGCACTCCTTGATCTCATGTCGTCAGAGCAGCTACGTCGACTTCTGGGCAGTGTCTTCGACGGATTGCCGCCGTACATAGTGGAGCAGTATTATCGTCGGTCGCAGGAGGGATTACCACCACCGGACAATCGAACTCCTCCTGCTCCTTGAAGTATTGTATAAGAATAGTTTTTAAATTTGGAATATTTGTGGAAATTTTGGATTATAACGACGGATATTAGTTTATGATTTCAGGATAATTGGTTTCTATTTTATATTGGTTTGGGTTATGCATATTTGTGATTATATATTGGTCTATGTGATTCTTGGATAATTGGTATGCATTATATTCGTATGTGATTTATAATGGATTATATATTAGTCTCAGTGATTGTATATTATGATTATATATTGGTCCGATGTTCGGATGTTGTGTGAACAAGAAAAGCTCTGCAATTTTTTTTAAAAATATCTCAGTTAGCGATGGACTAGTGACAGGTTTGCGACGGATAACATCAGTTTCCGACTAAATGTCGACGGAATATCCGTCGCTAACTACAGAATTGGAAATATTTCCAGTTAGCGACGGATGGTCGACGGCCAGCCGATGAAATATTTTGCATAGCGACGACTTTGCGACGGAGCATCCGTCGGCAAGGTTCTGGTGGTATGAAGGTGTACATAAGGTTAGCGACGGATATTCCATCAGGGATCCTTCGCCATGGTCGACGGATTCGCGACAGAGAATCCGTCGCCATGGTTCTGGAAATATCAAGCATTTCCAGAGCCCGGTCGACGGATTATCCGCCACTAATCCGTCGCTATGGTCGACGAATTCGCGACGGAGAATCCGTCGACCGGGTTTTGAAAATGTCAAGCATTTCCAGAGGCCGGTCGACGGATTATCCGCCACTAATCCGTCGCGAATCCGTCCTTAGTTAGCGACGGTGTTCGACGGAATAATGACGGAACGATACCCTCTGATACACTGTGCCGACGGTTTACCGACGGACTATCCGTCGCAAAGTGTCTTTACGATTCAATATTTAATACTTGAATTCGACAAAAGACCGTCGGTAAGTCGTCGCTAATACAACGAATAGTGACGACGGAAAGCCGTTTCTATTCCGTCGCTTGACAAATACTTAGCGACGGATCTTTATTAGCGACGAGCTGATTGTCGACGGATTTTTTTGACCAATATCCGTCATTGATCCTCGATAATATGGATTAGCGACGGATGGACGACGGATCTGGCCGTCGCTAAAGCAACATATTTTGGTAGTGTACACAAAGACGCCTTCCATGTCGGAGCGTGCCATTTTCGTGAATACATAACTCTGCTCTTCGTCCCGCTTCGCATTCTGCCCTAAGCCGCTGAAGCCTGAAATCCATTGATTGAGCTATCTTGATTCATTCAACTATACTGGACTAAACTTGCATACTGGCCATCAATGCCACGTTGGTAGGGAGAACTACATCTATTTCTATCTTCTGAAGGTCTGCTAATAACTCGGGTTGTGCTGTTAGGAAATAAGCTCCTGATCTTCTGCTCAATGCATCTGCAACTACGTTGGCCTTCCCAGGATGATTCTGTAGGTTGAAGTCACTATCCACTAGTAACTCTAGCCATCTCCTCTGACGCATGTTGAGATCCTTCTGGGAAAACACATATTTAAGACTTTTGTGGTCGGTGAAAATCTATACTCGATCTCCATACAAGTAATGCTTCTTGAGTGCGAAAACTACCGCTGCCAACTCCAACTCATGGGTTGGGTAATTCCTCTCATGATCGCAAAGCTGACGTGACACATAAGCTACTACTTTGCCATGTTGCATTAAGATGCGTCCTAATCCCTTACCTAAAGCGTCACAACAAACTGAAATCATTCAGTCCCATCTGGAACCGTGAAAATAGGGGCCGTCATCAATCCTTGCTTCAACTTTTCGAATGAACTCTGACACTCTGCTGTCCAAGCAAACTACACATCCTTACGGGTCAACTGCGTCAAGGGCGCTAAAATTCGAGCGAAGTCTGATACAAATTGCCGGTAATAGCCTACCAATCATAGAAAACTGCGAACTTCTGCGAAGGTGCTAGGTACTGGCCATATTTTTATAACTAATATCTTCTGGGGATCCACTTCCACTCCACCTCTGGTGATGATGTGACATAAGTATGAAATGTGATCGAGCCAAAATTTGTACTTACTGAACTTCGCATACAACTGGTGCTCTTTAAAAATCTGAAGAACTACTCGGAGATATTGCTCATGCTCTACCTTACTCTTTCTATAGACCAAGATATCGTCTATAAACACTATTATGAACTAATCCAAATAAGGTATGAATATGAGATCCATGAATACTGTTGGCGCATTGGTCACTCCGAATGGCATAACGAGAAACTCCCAATGTTCATACCTAGATCTGAATGCTGTCTTCGGGATGTCTTGCTTTCTGACTCTGATCTGATGGTCCCCCGACCGCAAGTCAATCTTCGAGAATAATTTTGCCCCACTAAGTTGATCGAATAAATCATCTATCCTTGGTAGGGTTATTTGTTCTTGATTGTTACATAATTCAAGGTACGATAATCAACACATAATCTTAACGTACCATTATTCTTCTTCACAAGAAGCATCGGGGCTTCCCAAAGCGATCCACTAGCACGAATGAATCCCTTGGTTCTGAGTTCTTCAATCATTTTGTACATGATCTCTAATTCTGATGGTGCTATTATGTAGACTCTCTTTGATATTGGTGTCGTCTTTAGAATCAAATCAATAGTGAACTATATCTCTCTCTTTGGCGGCATGCCTGGAAGCCTTCGAAAAATACGTCAGAAAATTCTTCTACTACTCTGGGAAACTGAACTGCTTCTGCTACTGCTATCCGTAAGACTGGTGGAGAAGGTTCTACTTCGCCTCTGGAAAATAAAAATTCTTCTTCGCCGAGAATACCAAAAATAATCCTGCCAACATGGCAGTCTATTATTGCATATTGTTCCTTCAACCAATCTATTCCTAGGACCACATCATAGTCGGCCATGAGAATTTTATCAATCTAGCGGGAAACTCACTACCGCTAACTACAATTTGACACGAGGAAAAGACTCTATCCACTTCCACAAGACCGTTACCAGTAAGGATATTGAGTCTTACTGATAATGACTCGGGCTCCAATCCTATTTGTGTTATAAATCATGCAGACATAAATGAATGTGATACACCTGAATCAAATAATACTGATACTGGAAAATAGTTGACAAGAATGGTACCTGCCACCACCTTACCTGATGCCAATTCTTCTGCTACCGTCAAAGCCATAGCTTGACCTCGTCCTCTTGGTGATGGTTCCCTCTACTGGTAACCTCTCTGCATGTTCTGTACTTGGGTTTGGACCTGAGCATATTATTGTGGCCTCTGCTACTGGAGCATCTGGGCCTGAGGCAACAATGGCCTCGGAGGTTGGTACTGCTGCTGCTATACTGGTGCTGGTCCCCTAACTGATGGACTGGTTAGGGTTGACGAAGATGAATTGGCTCATTACGGACAGAACCCTTTCATGTGGTCAGGTGCCCCACAAGCCAAACACAATCCCGGTGCTCTACGATATTTTGATACCACGTGCCCAAGCTTCACACAATGGGAGAAGTCCATTGTGGAAGATTGCTTCTTCTTCTATTGCTGAGGGTACGTTGGAGTCGAGTGATGAACCGACGAAACTGTGGTCGTCCTCCTAGGAGCTCCAATGGTCAAGGCCCTAGCTGCCGGGGCTGGTGCTGACGACTGGGATAATTGACCATGAGACCTTTTCCATCCTCCAGTTCGATCTACTATCCTATGTAAAGTATATTCATGCCTTCTAGCTGGTCGCAAAACAGCATCGAATGTCTGGTGCTTAAACTGCTCCACTGCTAGAATAATCTCTAGGTGGAGTCCCTGCTGGAACTGCTGTGCTCTAATTCGGTCGCCACCAAGGTAGAAGCAAACCGACTAAGCCTTAAAAACTTGGCTTCGTATCCATTGACCGTCCTTTCCATCTGCTTGAGATTGTTGAACCTTGTCTGCAAATCATACTGAGCTACTTCATCAAAGTACTTTGTCTAAAATCTATCACTAAATACCACCTACATAATAGGCGTCACCAAGCTAACTGCATCGCCCACCAACTGCGGGCTAAGTCCAATAACTACAGACGCACAACGGCCACCTTCTCTTCCTCTAGAATTCGAGTTGTCTCCAGAATAACCTCTATATCCTGAAGCCAAGCTTCAGCAGCAATATCATCTTCACTGTCGTCAAAGAAAGGAGGGTTCAGGCGCTTGAAGCTTCTAGCCGCAATATTCTCCTGATAACCAACTCTGCCCATAGCTTCTTGTACTGTTCGCTGTAGATCATCACCTCGATGATCTTGTGAGGCAAGCAAGTCCCGGATAAGTCCCATCAGAGTTTTATTGTCAGGCTCTGTAGGCTGGATTGGCTGTACTGGTGGCTCTTGTTCTCTGGAAGGCATGACTTGGGATGCTGTCCCTGTAAGCCCACTTCCTAAATTTTTAATTTTTTTTAATTTTATTTGTTTATGATTAATTTTATGGTCATTATGAGTCATGCCAAAGCTTGTTGGTGAGTTATGACCATCTTGTGGTCACATGATCTATAGATAGGGTCTATATGCATTCTGTAGCTATATTATATTTTATTATAATTTTTAGACATTTTTATATATTTTTAAATATTTATTCTATGAAGATTTATATTTATGAATGACTTTCATAATTACTTTGAGGCCATTTGTGACTATTTTGAGACCCATTATTTTTCTTTAGGCTCTATTAGGTTAAATATATTTTCTGTATTTTTCTACATTTCTTCTGAAATTTTTAGATAATTAAATATAAAAAAAACCTATTTTCTAAGACTTCTAGAATTTACTGTGCATGCCTATGAGCAAATATTGACCCCAAATATTTTTCTAGGGTTCTATATGTTATTTTATATTTTCTGGAATTGTTACAGATTTTTCTGATATTGTTACATATTTATTTTGAGTTATTTGATTAAAAACTGATTAAAAATTTATTTCTGGTAATTAAAAACCTATTTTCCTAAAATATTACACAGTCAGTCGTACCCTGGCCCACCTGTCGGCGCTCAAACCTGTCAGCCACCGCCTCTCTCTCTCCTATATATATATTATTATATTAGTCCACCCTAATTAAATTCCAGCCGCCTTTTGTGGGAGAACTCATCTAGGGTTTCCGACTTCCCGAAGCGATTTCCGCCAACTCCGACGTGCTTTTCGTGCGTCGTTTTTTTTTGTTGGATTTGTATCGAGGTAATATTTCTGAATATGTAATTTATTTTCGTATATATTATTCCTAAATTTCTGAAAAATTCGTAGAGTGTCGGTTGTCCAAAATTTGACACGTTTCGGTGTTATCGAGATTTCGGGAGAACCAAAAATCGAAATCATGAACCATTTGAAGTTTTGGAAAGCTAACACAGAGCTCTACGACATATAATTTTCCCAGAAATTATTTTGTTCATTTAGTATTTTAGTTTTTCTGTTGAACTCAGAATTGATCGGTTGATCACCATTTTGGTCACGATTAGCCATAACGGCGATATCTTTTGACCAAAGCGTGATTTTGTGGCACGGTCGATTCCAGCGTACTTATATCGCTGAAATCTACCAAGGTGCATTTTCAAAATCTAGAGTTCACAATGTTTGACTAAAAAGTCAATGGTACGTCTCGATTTGCGTGCCATGGTTTCCAAAGTTGAGAAACACGACTTTCGATGACCAAACTTGCATGTTTAGATTATATTCAGATTATTATTAGGTTAAATTAGGTTTTTAAGTGAATTATTTTAGAATTAATTATTATTAGATTAGTAACCCAACTAGCCACTATTCTATGAATTTAGAATTTGAACATTAGACTTGATTTGTGGTTTTCGTGCACGGTTCGTGGTGTAATATGTGTTATAGGTTGACAGCATCTAGATCGGCATCCCCTTATCCTCTACTTATGACTACGATTTGTGCAAGGATTCAGGCAAGTACAGTATTGTATTTATGTTTTAGTTCATTATAACGTTTACTCTATAGTTTTCTCGTTTGATATCCCGTTGAGTCATTGCTTGATATTCTATTGAGACACAATTGTGATATGGTAGTTATCATATCCTTCTTAGTGTATTATTGACCGTTATTGATTGTTAGAGAGTCGGAAGGAAAAATACTCGGTAAATACATGAACAAATCCAATTACCGTTACCGAATGATAGCTAAGTCATACACACCCACGTATGAGTTAGCCGTACCAATTACTGAATGATAGCCATCATATGATGTGCCGTATTAGCCCAGCCGTTCACGTATTAAAAGGTATTTCACACACACATAGTGGTTTCTATTTTTTCTTTATCTAGTCCATTATCTTGTTAGTTCATATCTTGCTAGTTTACATCTTGCCAGTTTATATCTTGTTAGATCCCATCTTGCTAGTTCATATCTTGATTGTTCATACCTTGCTAGTACTAGTTCTTTATGTACTCTTTGCCATCATCGTTTCTCGTTGTTCTAACTTATTTTGGACTAACAACATTAATTGCAATATGGTTGTACTCTGCTCCTTTTCTGACTGGATTGTTGTTATAGGTGAGGTTGACATGCCTACTCTTACGCTATGGACCATACGAGGGGGAGATAGAGACTCGAAGGCTAAACCATAGAAGACTAGTTAGTTGTGTGGTAGTTTTCTATAAATGTAAAAGCTTACATTCTTCTTCAAATATAAAACTTCTATATTTTGTAAAGTTGATTTAGTTGTTGTGGATGAGCAGTTAGTATTTATGAGCATTTTATTTATTGCAGGCTAGACAACATACTACCGCCGATACCGCGGCGTAGGCTGGGTTTGGACACGCACTCGTATCCTGAAAAGGCGGGTGTGGGTCGTAACAGTCCCAGAGTGCTGGATTTGGTCCACAGGTTGCTGTTGGTTCCCTGGAGGTGCTCCGTCCGGCTGATCTGTAGGACCATGAACAATGCCACTTTAGAAAATGACATGTGGAACAATAAGGAAGGACTAAGATAAATCAAGGATAAAGCACCTTATCAGGTCAAGATTCATGAAGATTAAGAAGGCACGAGTAAAGATGAAGGGGGAATGCTGATTGAGACATCTATTCAGTAAAACCCTCATACATCTTGATTTACCTGACCTGCATGTGTTTGCAAAAATAAAAGTTTGATTACAAACTAAAAAAAGTGTACAAGAGTACAATTGATTTCTGGGGAAGTATAACTTTAGGAATCTGATCAGAAGACGATCACTTTATCCCTTGGACTATGTGAACTTGAAGACTAGAGCCTCTGGAGAATGTAGCAACAATTTTGCAAGAGTTTTTGATCTCTGTGATGCTTTAAAAATGATTGGAAACTCTATTTATAGAGTTCTGGAAATAACTGTTTTAGCAATTATTTTGATGTACGCGAGGTTGAACTGTGCCACTTTGGATTGCGCCAACCTTATGTTGCGGCAACTTCCATTCAGTTACACAATCGTGTACTAACTGTATTTAGACGCGTGGCATCATGTGATTGAGGTGCACCTGGTCGTGTACAGAGTAGTGGACACATTTTGATAGATTAGTGGTATGTGTGCCACGTCATCCTGCTTTAGAATGTAAGTTGTCTCAACTTTATCAGGTTGTGCGAGCTTCAGTCAACGAGACAAACTGCGCCTGATTGGGTTACGCCTAGGCGCAACTCAGTGCGTAGGCACATGGCAGCTTTTGAATGTACAAGAAGAATTTATTCAGATTGTGCCTAGGCACAACTTGCAGGGTGTGCACAGAATTTATTTAGATTGCGCCTAGGCACAACTTGTAGGATGTGCAGGACAGCTGTCAATATAATCGTCTTGAACGGCACACTTCGAGGGATTCGAAGAGATTTTCTTCGTTTATTATGCTGTCAGTTGTCAGTTTTGTTAGGCAATGATGGCATTTGTCAAATGCCACGTAGGCTTGGGCGCAATGTGATTTGGGCGCAGCCTGATACAAAGTACAACCTGATTCGTGGTGCAGTTTGATTAGTAAGCTTCAAACCAGTGGTCGCAACTTGATTTCTGGAGCACAACTTGATTGCTGAGTAGTAAAAACATGTCGCAACTTGATTTTTAGGCTCTACAAGACCCCCTTCAAAGTTTTCAAATTTTGAAATTTTACAAAACTTCGAAATACTTTGAATCGTGACAACGACTGAGTCAAGTTGCGCCTATCTTGCGCAATCTGTCGCAAACTGTTATGATTTTTCATGCGCAACTTAAGGTGACTGTTAGGATTCTTTCTTTAGGCTATAAATAATCCTTGTTTAACCGATCATAATTCTTCACTTTCACTTTAATCTTCTTGAAAGAATACTCTGAACTTTCGCAACCCTCTTCTCCGACTATTCTCTCAACGACATGGCTCCCAAGAAGACCGCCGCCGACAAAGGGAAGGGCGTCGTCGCCCCATCGACTCATGTTCCGTCGACTCGCGTGCCACAATATGCACTACCCTCTTCTTGACGAGAGATGGCCAACCCAGCACTGGAAGGTGATCAAGGACGAACACTAAAGCAGATTTGATCTTCCTATTGACTTGCGCCCCTCTTTTTAGAGTGTGGCGTATCACGAACTTTATGCCACCCCTTCTTAGGGTGTGATTGCATTATTTTAAGCACTGTTTCTTCTTACGAACCGTGTTGCGCATGCTGTTGCGCAACTTAGTTTTTTACGCAATCAAGAATATTACATAACTAAGTTGAGGCGCAATCCAGTATGTGGCGCAACCTGAGATGTTGCGCAACTTAAGTTTTGCGCAACATAGTATGTGGCGCAACTCAGGTTGTCGTACAACTCAGGATGTTGTGCAACTCAATTGTTGCGTAACCTAAGATGTTGCGCAACTCATAATATCGCGCAACTCAGGATGTTTGTGCAAATTAATAGTTTGTTCAACCTAATTGTTTTGCTCTTTATAAAGTTGCACACTCTTGTTGCCTCTGATTTTTTTGTTCATGTATTTCTTTGCAGTTGATCTTAGGAAAGACCCTAATGCTGAAAGATTTGCTTCAACATTCATTGTCCCGGAGTACAAGGAGAATTTGTCTCATGTTGTCACGACCCGTACCCGCTTTTCGGATACGAGACGTGTCCAAGCCAGCCTATACCGCAGAGTCGGCGGTAGAACGCTGTCACGACCAAGATGCTCAAAATCACAAAAGATACATTTATTGCTCATTCACATTATTAAATCAACTTTACAAATTACAATGTTATACAACTTCACATTTGCTAGAAAATACAATGTCTCACAAAATAGAAAAGACAGTTAATTCAATTATCTAGGTTTACCTCAACATACCCATGCCTTCCCAGTACTAAGAATGATCGCTGAACATGAAAAATGTTGGTTTCCAGTCAGGAATGAAACGAGTACAATCTCACAACAGAATCAATAAATGACGAAATCCATAAATCTGTAATAATACTGAGATACATGATAAGTGGATAAACAGGGAATCATAGTAGGAATCATGCGAGTAAAGCAGAGAGACATGGTACACAAGACAAGCAATGATAAGAAAACTGTAATGTAACAAGACTATATCTAACAAGTGATTTGAAATACACTTTCGACATGTAAACGGCTAAGGGGTAAATCCGGCACCCTGCACGTGTCATGTACAGCTGCTATTATTCACGAATAGACATCATGGGATATTTCTGGATATGTTTACATGTCTACTAATGTACTTCCCCGCCCGGCTAGTACCCATAGATTCAAACAGGTCACGAACACGAAAATATATTGGTCACGAACAACATGCAAGAATCCATAACTACTATCTCGTGTGATAAGCGTGTCAAGAATCAACATGATATCAATGTAAAAAAATATTAAGTACTAGAAGTATAGAGATAATCAAATATGAAAACTATCAGAGATGTACTCGCCTGAGATCATGCGCTGGTGAAACCGATAATACTATACCACTCAATGAGCCACAATCAGTCAACACATGCAGAAGTCTCCGGATGCTGAAATAAACATTACCAATGTTTTTAGAATAGTCAAATTAGCTAGAATTTCTTGTCCTTAAGTCTAATTCTGGATACAGGGGCAAAACGATAATTTTGGGTCAAAACGGTGTCCGTCGTTCGACCCACTTTGTACCAAAAAAGTTGCCAAAGTTTATGGTCTCTAAAGTCGTTAAACTATATGTCAACGGATCCGATTTTCAATACGAACTCAACCGTATGTCCAAAGTTGGATTTCGACGAGCCGTGCACAAAATCACCCGTTGAGTCGGATCATGGGGCCCGTAAAACAGCGATCCGGTCAACTGTCTCAAAATCGGACCAAACTTGGCATACAGGACCAGAAAAATGATACGGTCATGTTGGCATAATTTTTGTCTCGATCTGACGAACGTGCACAAAGTAATTAAGAAATTTGCACAGAGGCCGATATGGTAAATTTCGACGGATACGTATCAAATTCGTCGCGCACATGCAACCAATTTGAATTCCGTCAAAGCTCACATGTCCACGAAGCCATTGTGCACTTTTTGATGCTTTCGGTTCGCGACCACGTCGCCCAGATTGGCGGACGCACGTCGTATCGAGGGGTTTTCATGTTTTTAAAACAGGTTTTTCTCAATATTGGGAAACTGATTTCTCGACGCACAGTTATCAAAATTAATTTCTGTAAAAAGGGTTCTCTAGCCCTATATGTTGTCAATATTTTCCTTTAAATAGATTTTGAAGAATCGTTGTGGTTTGGCAGCAAATCGACTTCCAAACTAGGTCCCTGGATCTTAAAACTGTCAACGTAAATCGTAGTTTTTCACGATTTTTTACTGGGAATTTTTCTAGCGATTAGCGTATCTGAATTAAAAGTAATTAATGGGAGTCGAAGATGGTTATATCAGGTTCGTACCAGTGGAATCGATTCAGAAATCGATCGAGCAGGGAGGGAGAGATCTAGCCACGAATTTCTATCGCTCGCTGCTGTCGTTGGCGTTGTGTCCGCGCGGCCTGCAAGCGCGCGGCCGTCTGCCGCCGGTCGACGGTGGCTACGGCGCTGCACAGCCTCTTGGGCGGTGCGCCAAGGCCTGGGGTCGGGCTGGAAAGCTAGGGTTTGGGTTCTCGAGTATTTTTCCTCTCGATCTCGCTGGAGTTTACACATATATAGGTTCTGTTGTTAACGGAACTGATGGGGGGTCGGGCCTGGCTCCCTTGCTGGGTTCGGGTTACTCGACTGTGGGCTGGCTTTGCTTGGTTTTCAATACATTTGTATTTATTTATTTATTTATTTATTTATTTATTTAACATTTATAAAAACTCTAGCTATATATATATATATATATATATATATATATATATATATATTTTATATATATATATATATATATATATATATATATATATATATATATATATATATATATATATATATATATATATACATACATACATATTTTACTCATATTTCCATAATTCTGCCAAAACTTATTATAAATCTAGAATGTCATATATATATAAGCACAAGCTATTTATAAATAATATTTGTTTCATAAGTAAACTAAATACTTAATGATATTTAATAATAATAATAATAATAATAATAATAATAATAATAATAATAACAAAATTCAATAAACTAATAATGGTGTTTATACAATTATGTACAGTCTGATAATCCCCAGAATGTACAAGGTCCTATTTTATACAATTATCATTGAATATCAACTTATAATGATATTTATAATATTTAATTATGAATACTTAGAAATATTTATTAAATCATTAAAACGGAATACAACACACTCATACCGAATTACATCAACACGAATTTCATTGGACGTACCGCATGACTACAATGGCTTGGGCTCAGTTCGGGCTAGTTTGGTACAACCTGGTCTTCTATACGTCAATAAATTAATTAATAAATAATTAAAACAACTTTAGTGGTTAGGTCACAACTTGGCCTGGTTTTCCTAGTTAGAACATCACTATGGCTCGGCCTTCCCTACAGGGCTAACACACTAGTTAAAGCATGCCACTGCACTGTCTGTGCCACGGTTTCTAGTCACCTTGTACTCTAATTCCTAACCATGGCTAAAATCATCTACCGTAATAATTAACTAATTATTTATTTATAAAAATCTAAAAAATCACCATTTAAATAAAATAAATAATAATAAAAATATTTCAAGATTTTTCGGGAAGGGGAGCTACAAATCTACCCACCTTAAAAATAATTTCGTCCTCGAAATTCTAATTCATAAATATTCCTTAAAATTCAAAAGAAAGTCTTCCTTAACCTTAATCTCCTTAAATTTTAATTCCTCAAAATAGTTTATACCCTCCTCCTAGCCATTTTGTAACTACATAACCTCTAGGATTTCTACCAACCTTTGGTCACACTACTCCCTCGAAACACAGGTCGTTGAAACCTTATAACCATCTAACTAGTTGCTAACAATCCTACCAATCGATATCTATAACATAAGGCATCTACAGTCCTCTCCTATCTATCAAGCAACCCAAAATTTAACAAGCAACAAATTTACGCAAGTAGCTAAGAAATATTGATAAATTCTAATAAGCGTGACCATTCGTCGCTCTGAAATAGGAAGGACAGAAAGGTAAGGAAGAATAACCGAGAGCAAATATGAAGTTTCAGAGCAGTAGAGAGTTTCCAATGATGCAGATAGAAAGATAGTTTATGAACCTATTGACTTATTTGCTAGGTTGGGCTACTCTAGTCTAGTTACTTGCTAAATCAAAGAACCCTTCACTTCTTAGAGGGTCTTACAATCCATACAATACAGAAGTCCCGTTCTCGAAATTAGTCTAAACAAGGTTCCATAATAGAACGGAATTTGAGAAATCAAGATTATGATCTCTCCCGTGGTTATTTAAACACACAAGCAAGAGATATAGGTGCACTACAAGATTGTCTCGCGACTTCCAGGTAGATGGAATAATGGTTACGAATGACATCACATTCTAAGAGGTGGAGACTACATAATAGGTATAGGGACCTATTTCAATTGGTTCGATTTTATAGTCCAAATATGGTGGTATGTATGGATGGGTTTTTACTGAGTCTTAATGGGTCCCCTATTTGGACATCACTCGTTGGTTGGATGAACCTTGGATTTCAATCTATATTGAATGGACAAGATCCCAATGGTAAAACTACTTATACTAGGTTAGGGTAACCTAGATTAGGATTCCACCCAAGTGGTTGAGCTAGTTACCAGTCAGGTTGGTTAGCTAGGTCCCTAAAGCCCAAAATGCGCCTTTAGTGACTTTTGTGTTTAAGTAGCACATGAGGCCTCAATTGGGTGGCACACTAGTGGCATGTGCGTAGTGGGCTTCGAGTAGGTCATAACCATATATTGGGTCGAAGGAATTGAGTCGAAGTTGAGGCTCTAATGGAAGTCGGGGAGTATACCAGTATTATGGTAAGGGTTATAGCTAGTCCTTTTTACTTGAAAGTTGTACCACAAAAATAGAGTACAAAGGGACGGGTTTGAGGGGGACACGATATACCTAGATGAAGGTGGACTCTTCTAGATCTTGCGTATGAAATTTGTTGGAAGGTAACAGCTGGCCTTGTGCTCCGAACGTTAATGACACGGTCGGGGACACAAAATGATCTAAATGGAGAGTGGGAGTCCATGGGGCACTAACTATCATTCTAATGGAAAATATTCTAATCAATCGATAATCCTCGTATATCCCAAAATTTTAGGAGGCTTACAATCTACTCACCTTAGAAGCTAGGACATGGTTTTAGGAATAATGAGGTTAGAAGAATTTCAAAGTCCGGATATTTACCCCGATTCTTGTCAATAAAGAATAAGGTATGGCGTAACGGGATATGGTAGATATAAGTCAAGTCAAGGATCGTTCCTCAATAAATAGAAAATGAGTGTGTACAATGACACGTGGTCGATAAAATAGAATGATCTACTCGTCCATAGTATACAAGAGTTATCGACGGGTAACCAACTCCAAGGCACATCATATGAAGAGATTTCTAACAGTTGAGTCATGAATTTCTATTTGTGTCAAGCCTGCCAGACTATTGTCACAAGGGTTCTAGTGGTATGGGCTGTAGTGATCATGTATGGCTGTTGATAACTGGTAGATCATAATACGACAGGGCACTTAAGCTATGGTATTGGCTAAGCTAGTGACTGTGGTGTTCCAATACTAGTTAGGTCTTAATAACAAAATTTACATAACTAGGGTAATATTTGTTGGAAACCAATCTCGGAATGCGTGTCTACCATAGTCTTGGTAAATGATTGTCCTTACCTTTGTCTATTCGTCTTATGTCTAAACTGTGGGCTCTGGTCGAGGAAGGGTTGGGTTAAGGTTTAAGGGTTGCTA
The DNA here is from genome assembly GCA_029216955.1 of Iris pallida. Taxonomy (NCBI): domain Eukaryota; kingdom Viridiplantae; phylum Streptophyta; class Magnoliopsida; order Asparagales; family Iridaceae; genus Iris; species Iris pallida. Next base: position 2,447 of record JANAVB010012765.1, on the reverse strand, counting down.
ATTAAAGCAAGCTTCAAGCAAATAATTAGAGACTCACAACAATTTGGTTTCTTGAGAATAGATAGTCTCCTAGGTTGGCATTTTGACTAAGGGTAAAGCCCTAATCATTCTCAAATTCAGATTGCTAGAGGTTCCTAATAGTAGTTTGAGGGTCGAGAGGAGAACGTGTAACTCGAGACAAGGTTCTAGTCACCTGGATGGCCGATGGTAGCTATACTTGCGTATACGACTATCATAGCCATGGGGGAATACTCTGTATCTATCTATCAATTACGAGCTTTCGTCTTTCCAATCAGTGAAAGACAAAAACAATAAAGAGTTCAAGAGAGATGTCACTGAATACAATTACGTGATTCAAAGGCGAATGTATAATTCAAGAGGACTTGTCAATGCAGTCGCGGATGAGATCCTAGAGACATCTATATCTCAATCCGCGTAGGTTAATCAGAAGGAGAGCGAACCGATTGCACTACGGTTGATCAGACCGTAATACGTCGATTCTGATTAGACAATATGTTAGTAGGCGTCCCTAATAACATATGTCTTGAATCAAGCTCGATAAAAGAGTAAGCTTGCAAAACTAGGCTGTAATAGCAGCATTGGTCAAGATAGTCAAAAATACAAGTATGCGAGATTTTTGAAAACTAATTCCTTACAGCAAAATAAAATTTAAAATAGGAAATTCTAACATATGATATAAGATTTATATCTAATAGAGCAAAAGAAAACTGAACAGTTTATCAAGATTAAGGCCTTAATTCTAGGAAAGCCTAACTTACCAAGTGAATAGAATATCCACATTGGATCATATCGTCATATCATATCAAGAGTAATAATGTATCTATAGAGATCTGGCAGGCTATCTAAATTCAATAATTCCTTATCTAAATTGCATGGCCTATCTGACAACCTTAACTACCCAACGGTAAATTTGAACAAGGGACTCCTAGTCCTAGTCATTCTCTTAAATCAATTTAACTCTAAGTTGTGAATGAGCATTTTCTAGTCGCAGGCTCGTAATGGTATAACTAACTTAAGTACCATCACGAGTTCGTAATCTTTTGCGAAAATTGACCTGCATGGGCCACCACAAAAACTTGTTACGACCCGCACCCGCTTTTCGGATACGAGACGTGTCCAAGCCAGCCTACGCCGCAGAGTCGACGGTAGAACGCTGTCACAGCCAAGATGCTCAAAATCACAAAAGATACATTTATTGCTCATTCACATTATTAAATCAACTTTACAAATTACAAGGTTATACAACTTCACATTTGCTAAAAAATACAATGTCTCACAAAATAGAAAAGACAGCTAATTCAACTATCTAGGTTGACCTCAACATACCCATACCTTCCTTGTGCTAAGAATGATCGCGACTAAACCTGAAAAATATTGGTTTTCAGTCAGGAATGGAACGAATACAATCTCACAACAGAATCAATAAATGACGAAATCCATAAATCTGTAATAATACTGAGATACATGATAAGTAGATAAACAGGAAATCATGGTAGGAATCATGTGAGTAAAGCAGAGAGACATGGTACACAAGACAAGCAATGATAAGAAAACTGTAATGTAACAAGACTATATCTAACAAGTGATTTGAAATACACTTTCGACATGTAAACGGCTAAGGGGTAAATTCGGCACCCTGCACGTGTCGTGTGCAGCTGCTATTATTCACGAATAGACATCATAGGATATTTCTGGGTATGTTTACATGTCTACTAATGTACTTCCCCGCCCGGCTAGTACCCATGGATTCAAACAGGTCACGAACACGAAAATATATTGGTCACGAACAACATGCAAGAATCCATAACTACTATCTCGTGTGACAAGCGTGTCAAGAATCAACATGATATTAATGTAAAACAATATTAAATACTAGAACTATAGAGATAATCAAATACGAAAACTATCAGAGATATACTCGCCTGAGATCCTGCGCTGGTGAAACCGATAATACTATACCACTCAATGAGCCACAATCAGTCAACACATGCAGAAGTCTCCGGATGCTGAAATAAATATTACCAACATTTTTAGAATAGTCAAATTATCTAGAATTTTTGTCCTTAAGTCCAATTCTGGACATAGGGGCAAAACGGTAATTTTGGATCAAAACGGTGTCCATCGTTGGACCCACTTTGCACCAAAAAATGTGCCAAAGTCTATGGTCTCTAAAGTCGTCAAACTATGTCAACGGGTCCGGTTTTCTGATACGAACCCAACCGTATGTCCAAAGTTGGATTTCGGCAGACCGTGCACAAAATCACCCGTTGAGTCGGATCGTAGGGCCCACAAAACGATCCGGTCAACTGTCTCAGAATCGGACCAAACTTGGCATACAGGACCAGAAAAATGATACGGACATGTTGGTGCAAGTTTCGTCTCGATCTGACGAACGTGCACGAAGTAATTAGAAAATTTGTACAGAG
>JANAVB010012764.1:0-20270 GCA_029216955.1 Iris pallida | reverse complement strand
ATAGAGGTTGATTGCTTCGACAAATGTATTTATTCCAAGCTGAAAAATGCTACAACTGGAAGATCTTCAAATTTCAATCATCAGGAAATGCGCTACTGAACAAACACGATTTGCTTCATTCCAACCCCCTTGCTATTAACAGCTTCAGCTGCATTTTAACACCAAAAACAGAAAAATTCAAATTAGGCCATCTACTTGACAAGGGGAAATGAAGAACACCATACTGAAAAATCCCCAATACAAAAAAAAAATCATGTGATTTCTGCATAAATGTTGATAAACTTTGATCTAAGGATGAACCACCATATGAGGCGCAATCAGCTCATCCATCAGCATACAACATGGCTCTCATGAAAAACAAGTCGAACGAGCATCTCTTCCGGACTCTCAGCTCATGGTATCCAGATTCAGGTGCGACACATCAGACTACGATGAACTATGACAAACTAGATACACTGAATCCCCCATGGAGGAGGAGTAGAAGACTAAATTTGGAATGCTCATTGAGGCAAGTACATCTTGCACAAAGTGGAAAAACCATGTTTTTTTTTCATATTTCGTTCTCTGTTATCTTGCAAGTTTTAGACTATAATATGTTTTTTGACATTTTCTACATCTTTAGTACTTGATATTTTTGGTTTTGATGAATGGTTTGAAGTAGATCTAAGTTTTTAGTTAGTGCCTTTAGGGTTTTTCGTATATTTGATCTCTTAAATCTTAGAATTTCTGGAATCTATTTATTCTATGTTGTAGGGATTTTATGAAGTTGATCTCGTAAAATTAGAATTTCTAGAACCTAATTATTTCATGTTGTAGGAAATTAATTTTCATGCGATTTTGACTTTTGAAACGTCAAATTCCAACTTATAATGAAATTTTTATGGCCAAATCAAGTTTGGATTTTTTTTTCATAGATTTTTTGTTGTTATTTAAGGACGAAGAACAGTACTCTGCGCGCATAACTGCACAGAGACCCATGAATGCGCAGAGTACGGTTCTTTATCCCTAAACAACAACAAAAAATCTACAGAAAACCCTAGGCCTCATTTAGTTTGCCGAAAGGAAAGGAAAGAAAATCAATTCCTTCGTATTTCCTTTCCTTAGTGAAATTATAATTTCTATCAATTTTCTTTTCCGGTGTTTGGAAATGCCTAACCATTCTTCCTCTTAATTTGATGACAATTGGGAATCATTTTTTTTTTCCTCCTCAATTATTTTGGCACCCAAACATAGAAAATAATAACCATGAAAACCAAACGAGGCCTAGATCTTGACTCTTTATCTCTACCTAAAGAGCCTAGCTTCCTCTCATGTAACTCTTAAAATTTCTTGAATACTCCAAAAGCTAAATCACCAAAATTCTCTCTTGATCACTTTCCATCTTCTTCCTGTTAAAACCATATCATGCACGGCTCCCAAAATACAGAAATTGGGATACATGGAACGGTCGCCTACTCAATGCGATGAACTTTAACTCCACCGTATATATCATAGTCATGGCTTTCCGGCTATTATCATGTCCTGCAATCTAAAGTAAACAATGTTGGCTACTGCAAGCCATGTTGGGGTTTATTAAAATTGTTCTATAGAAAGTGGTCTCACATCCATGTGACAAATTCTAAGTGTATGATTCAATATAAGATTCTTCTTTTATTCACTTGTACACACGAGAAGTGATAACTCATGTGCTTGATATAGTTGGATGTTTTATTAGATAGAAACGTTCAAATCCTCCAAAAAAAAAAACAAGAAAATTTGCTCTAAAGTATTCAATTTTTAGAAAATTACGCTCAGGGTAAAATGTTTGACAAAATTTTCATTAAAGGAACATTTCGCCAGGCAGTCTGGCGGAATTCATGCTTCTTCGGCACAGCTTGGCAGGGCAAGGACATTTGGCTTGGGGGTGGGGTTTGGCATGGTTTAGGTTAATTGTTGGGACATTGAGTTGGGGGTGGATTGGGGGAGGGGCTTGTCAGGGTTCGGTTAATTGTTTTTTGTGTGCATGGTTGGGGAGGGGGGATGAGAGTGGGGGTAGGTTTATAGAAATGTGTGGTGTATATGCTTATGGAGAAGTGTGGAGTTGTTTGGTACTGGGTTGTTTGGTAGTAGGGTTCTTTGGTAGTGGGGAGAGGTAGAACCCAGGAAATGTAGTGTGTAAGGTTATAACAGGAACTTCGTTACTCCAAAAGAATAAGAGAAGTAGAAGAGAGCAAGGAAAAGAATGAAATGTACTAACCAACCAAGAGAATTATAGTCGGTTGTTTTTTTAGTTCAGTTGTAGTTTTTGAGAAAATTGTATTTTTTTAGAATATGAAGATCACATCCCATGAAAAGTTATAATATAAATCGACATTGCTATTATATGAAATAACGTTTTACTAAATAAAGGTCGTTCAACAACTGTTACATAAATCTCATCTACCTCCCATGTCATCCCGTCAATAATTTCTACGCTCAACTTCCCTAAGATTGAGCCGGCCTCTCCTCTCCGCCGTATTTCTCTAGGGGCACATCACCACCTCCTACCTGTGTATCATACCTGTGTATCATCAGGGTGAGAATACGACGGAGAGGAAAGGCCGGCTATATCTTAGGAAAGTTGGGCGTAAAAATTATTGGCGGGATGCCAGGGGAGTTAGATAAGATTTATGTAACATTATAACAGTTGTTGAACGACATTTATTTAGTAAAAACGTTATTTCATATAGTATCAATGTCAATTTATATTACAACTTTGTTAGAACCGGGGCAAAATTTTTAAATGAAAAACGGAATGAAACAGTTGTATGAACAACGTTCCAACGCAACGCTTCAAGGAAGGTGCATAATAGAGATCCTAGGAGGATTCTGGAATACGAAAATCTAAGAAGATTTCGTAAACGTAGCAAATAATAGTAGTACTTCTAAACAGAAGGTACTAATCGAAATGCTAAAGGCAGCAGCGAAGGTGACAGACGATAGATGGAAGGTGGTGACCTGCTGAGGTGTCAAGAACACCAGTGCTCAAAGCCAGATCCGTCCACACGGTCAGCTTCCAGGAACCAGCAAGTTCAAAAATAACTCTGGAACGCTCTGGTAATCTACTCTACGACGGACTGCTCGGAAGAACAAGGACAGGACGAAGATCTGTGCGAGGTGGTACTGCTGGTTGCGGAGGAACTCCAATGGCTCGAACAACACTCTCTTCTCTCTTCGTGATTTTCTGAAGTCTGTAAGTGTAACAGGAGAGAGAGGAGAGACTCTGTTTAAATAACCACTGCTGTAACTGATCAGATCCGCACTGAGCGCCACGTTTAATGTCAGATCCACAATTCCAGGATCAGTTACGAATCAGTCAGAACGTGGACAGCCACGAACTGTGCGAGTTGTGCCATTGAATGAGTTGCGCGCGCGCCATCAGCGCACACTGTGCACTGCGCACGCTACACATGCGGCGTAAGCTGGCGCAGCTGGCGCAACCCACAAACCCGCCAACAAAATGCCACATTACGCCTCATGAGCCCATGAGCCTAGCGACGATGCTGACGTGCTAAGTGCAAAGTGCGCCAACAAAACGCCACATTACGCCTCATGAGCCCGAGTCCGAGTCCGAGTCGCTAAGCCCCTACGGGTCTTAGCCCCAATGGAAATTAATTTTCCAAGAGCAAAAAGCATGAATGCTTTTCTTGGAGCCTTATCCTTACCTCCTAGTAAAATCACCCACATGGTTCCCTCCTTTAGGTCACCACCCCATGTGCATATCCCAACAATACATACAAGTATATATGTTGAGATAACTCATGGTGCTTTTCCAATATGGGACTATACTTTGCTAGGCATGTTGAGAGCAAGCTCTCTTCATGTCAAGGAGCAAGAGCACCAACAAACTTTTCATGGGATGTCTTCATATTATAAGAAAATACAACTTTCTCAAAAACTACAAGTCAACTAAAAAAACCAACCGACTACAATTCTCTTGGTTGGTTAGTACGTTTCCTTCTATTCCTTGCCTCTTCTTTCCTCCCTCTTCTCTTCTGCTTCTCTTCTCTTCTTCTTCTGGAGTAACGAAGTTCACTCTTATAACCTTACACACCACCTTCCCTGGATTATACCTCTCCCCACTACCAAACAACCCACTACCAAACAACCACACACTTCCTCGTAAGCCTATACACCACACATTTCTATAAAACTCCTCAACCACACACACACACAAAAAAAACAGTTAACCGAAACCTGCCAAGCCCCTCCCCCAACTCAGCCCCAACCCAATGTCCCAAGAATTAACCTAAACCCTGCCAAGCCCCTCCCCCAATCCACCGCAAGCCAATGCTCCTGCCATGCCCTGCCAAGTTGCGTCGAAGAAACATGACTTCGCCAGACTCACTGGCGACAGAAATTGGACCAATTCGTCTGGCATAATGTTTCGTCCAATTTCTGCCAGTTCGTCTGGCGTAACGTTCCTTTAAAGAAAATTTTGTCAAATATGTTACCCTGAGCGTAATTTTCTAAAAATTGAGTACTTTGGAACAATTTTTCTGTCCAAAAAATATTTATTTTCACGCATTTTTTCGATAAAAATTCGTAGGAGAGGGCCTCGCGACTCATACTCATATCGAACATTAGCAAAAGGCACAAAGTAATACTTTGATGGTGAACTTTACACGTACGCACTATTGCGCATCATTGTGTCGTTCAACGCCAATTCTCCACAGTTTCGCACGTTCCGTATGGTTTAACATGGTTTCACGCGGATGATCTTGGTTCAACTAGGTGTGCTAGATTCTGCGTGACTAGTGCTCAAACGGAAGCTGCAATTTCGTGCGTTCTGGGTGTATACGGACATTGCACTTCCGCATGGCATTTACGCACACAAAGTTATAGTTCCACATGGCTTATGTTCGGACAAAAATTGCACTTATATGTGACTAGTGTTCACACAGAAATTGTAGTTCCTTGTGACGTGTGCTTACGTAAAATCTAATTTTCACGTGACTGCATCAATGTGAATTTTCGTGCAACTGCTTCGTAGCTGTCCACTTAGTGAAAGTTACTACTGTAAGCACATGCATTATTGGGAATTATTTCTCGAATTAACTATCCGTTATGGGTAGTTATGGCTGCTAAGGGGCTTGACTCCCTTGTATATTCTCTCATTTTTGACTTAGGCAAAACACAAATATATGCTACAAGTGGAGAGTTAGCACCAGCGGGTTGAAACAATGAAGTTTGTCCACCAAAGGGTGACAAGAAACATACCAGAAGTTGAACTATGTGAATTTGCTAGTTCATGAGATCAAATCGACAAAAATGGTCAAATATTATTTTGAGCAATAGTGATCACCATCACCCCAACAAACATCTTATGTTGTGTTTCTTGTGTTAGCAACTTGGTTGCACAGTTATTTCAAAGTTTCTACTTCCAGCAAGACAATTTCTAATCTCTTTTCTTTGCAAGTTGTTATAATCTTCAAGGAGAAGTCTTTTGCTTTCCACATACTTTTATAAGATTTTCTGTAACCTAGCAATAAGAGCCATCATTAGGAGTTGGGACTCTCCAATGCAAGTAGGGGACCAAAATTTTAAATAAAAATAAATGTAGAATGGGTTAGATTTGTATGAAAATAGTAAGAAATTATAAAATGAGCTCAAGTCCCAAAGATTGTGTAGTCAAAAATTGATGTGGAAAAATAATAATGCAAAATCTACAATCTAAAAAGTTGGACATCAAATTAAAACTTACTATTCTACAAAATGAGTTCCTATAATCTAGAAATTGAAAATCCCAATCCTTAGCACATGTAGGTGGGATGGCACCGAAATTGTAGAAAATGCGACTATGGATGAAACTTACTATTCTACAAAATAAGTTTCAAAATTCTGAATGTAGAAATTGGGTCAAGGATGAGCCTTACTAAGGATGCTCTAACAGACAAGTACCAAAGCAAACTTTAAACACCAGTTTTAACCTCATTTGAAACATGAAATAAATGAGCCAATACTGTGTTGCAAAGGTAGTCGAATAACTAAGACACGACACAACAAGGACACAGTGACGCAACACATTTTGGTGAGCCCTTGCTGGTTTGTGAGATCAGAATGACGATGTCATAGTTCCCCTACGTCCCCTGATAACATAGACCAAGGAACTGCCGTGGCTTTCGGGCAGGGTTTGGCCTCGAACGTACGACCACAAGCCTAAACTACCGCTTATTCTTGTTAAAATAACTAGAGCCTACCATAGCTCATATACTCAAGAACAACTCCTCACCATGGGAGAAAATATTCAGACGAAAGTCGAATTTCGTGTTTCTGCGGACAACCATCATTGTCCTTACAATCTGAAAGGATATGAACACCTGGTTCATCTCCCTTCTATTGATAACCCTGAAAATGGGATCTACAACTTCATCGTGGACACTCTTGTGACCATGAATGGCGGTATGCATGATACCATGCATAACATCTACAGAGAAGTTACTGATATTGGAAGAGAAGTCATCCATATCAGAAATGATCTGAAAAGCCTAGAAAAGATTCCTATGGATGATAGTGTTTCTAGCAAAATTGCTAGACCACCTATCCAACCTTCTAAGACCCCAGTCGTCCAAAGACGAAGATGGGCTACTAGCATAAACATGATGAAACTTTCTTCTAAGGAAAACAATATTATTCCTACAGAAGAAATTAATGAAATTTTTTACAAAAACCTTCTTAAGGTTACAACAACAACTACTTTCTGGTGAAATAGAAAGTGAACATATCTATGATTATTATGAAAAACATGCAAAAGCAATTGACTTCTTCAAATGGAAGTATGCGGAGAGTTCTGATTCAGACTCTTCCGATAATGAAATGGAACCAATCCATGTTCGTGCCTTAGAAGAGGGACAGGGCAACAACGACACCATGATTGTCGAGGCTGAACCTCACACTAATGTTGGGACTATAGCTCCTAATCTCGAATTAATCATGCGGGATCCTAATTTTGTTTTAGGAAGAACCTCTCCTTATACGCCAAAATTTCGTGAAGAAAGGCGTAAGGATTGGAGTGAAATCCACTCTTCCCAACAGGGAATCCATCATGACAAGAGATATTTGTCTGATGATCCGGTCTTAAACCTTGAGAATATTCCCCACAAGCAAATTGGAGAATATATCTCAAATTGGAATCCGAAAATGCAAGGGATGGCATACTTTCTCCCTGCTGACATTACTACTGAAGGATTTATTCACTACGCCACTAGTCATTGGTAAGGTGATAGCATTGCTTGGTTGAGAAACTTTGAAATGCTAAATCCACATTTAATTGAAGCAATTAAGGCTAATCCTAATAAATATGAAGCCTTAGATAAGCTAGTTGAACAGCTCCTGGCTGATTTCACAGGAGAAAGTTCACAAGCTTCCAAAAACTACAATAAGATATTACACAAGATGGTTTTGTGTGATACCTGTATGCTTGAAGAATTTGTGTCCAAGTATATTGGACTAATTTTCTATCTAAACAATGTTAGAGAAAAAGAATTCTGGATGGAGGAATTTTTTACTAAAATTCCCTACCCATGGAATAATATTATAAAAGCTAAATATGATGAGATCCGTGGTGGTGTTCATATAACTGGAATGCTGAAAAAGGCTTGTATGAGAATCATGGCGGAAACCTGTGAACAGGCTAAGGCCTCATCACAGATGAATAAATTCATAAAAAAATTAGTGCTTGGTTATAGATGCTGTAACAAGTACGATGAGGATGTTAATTTCCAATTCGGATGTCCGCCCGTATGGCAAAAACCGAAATGGAAAAAGACATGAAAAAAGGGTAAAACCTTTAGCAAGAAGAAGTGAAAAATTACTCGAAAGAAGTGGAAATCCAACTTCAAGAACTTTAAAACTGAAAAGAATTTCCGTAAAAGGAAATTTATCAAAAAGAAAAATTCAAAAAGGGTTACAAATGTTTCAAATGCAACAAAGAAGGACACTTCGCTAATAAATATCCTGAAAATATACAAAGTGTGGTCATAACAGATCTTGAGGAATATGGTATTCATATCGGTACTATAGATGAAGTTAGCAGTAATACTTCTGCTTCTTCTATCTATGAAATCGAATCTATGGTTGAATCCTCTGAAGAAGACGACTCTTCTGAGATTGAGGATCTAAGTAATTCCATAGAACATCTCAAGATTAATATGAATACGATAAACAAGACCTATAATCAGATACGTATTACTCTTTTGGATGATAAAGCTATCCTTTCCGTTAAAGAGGAAATTTCTGCAGGATATGTTTTATACGCAAAAGAGGATGTTTGTATCAAACGATACAGGAGTTCTGAGATATTTATCGGAATAAGAGTTTTTATACCACTCGGATACTATGGTCTAATACATAGTGTTCCGTTACATACAAATAAAGGCATACTTTTGACACATGGGTTCATTGAACCAGTGTCAAGACACAACGTATGTATCACCGTTAAAAATACGGTTTATGAGGGTGATTATATTATTCACCGTGGTGACCCGATTGGGTTACTAGTTATACATAAATATGAGGATCTACCTATAGTGGAAGAACCCCTTCCACCTAAAGTTGTTCCTCAACCTGGTTCTAGTTCGAGTATTGGCTCTAGCAGGAGAGACCCTGAGGAGCAATACTACGAATTTAGAATATATATGAATAAGCTTACGTCAGAAGAAACAACAAATTCTAGCCTCCAGCTGACGAAGACCTGGAAAAGCTGAAAGAAGCTATTTTTCACTCAGATAAAAAGGAAGTTTATAAACCTATATCCTTCCATTCTCGATTTCTAAATAAACATACCTATGTATTCGAAAGAATACAGGGAAACATCGAGCTTTGTGGTGGAGAAAACTTTTCTTCTATCTGCCTCTTCGATAAAAAAAAAATTGAAAAATTAAAAAGAAATACCCAAGAATGAGATATCTTCATATTGGGTTAATACAGTTAAAGATAACAGGTTTATTCCGAACCGGAATAGACACGCCTATACTAGTTGTTTGTATGGACGAACGAATAATAAATAGTCCTCTAAATAGTATTATTGGAGGTGCTAAGTCCAACCTAGTAAACAGGTTATTTGGAATAAACATTCATCCAGACTTCTCTATAAGTCTTGATGATGAAAACATAGAAAAAACATGTACCATATCCATAAACCTTCAGGGCATAGAGCTTATGCAAGGTTCTAAGGTTTTGGGTATACAATGGGAACATTGTATGGCTTTGAACGATACTCCAACGTTTAAATCCATAACCCCTAAACATTTGGTTAAACTATTCGAGGTTGGAATAGGAAAAACTATACAACCAAGATTAGTGAAACTAGAACATTTAAGGCTTGACAATGAGATGCAAAATTTTGTCAAATCCTTAAAACCAAAACTAGAAGTACCTACTGACTACTTTATTGCTTCTGGCAATACAATATCTACTGTCTTGAGTGGAACTAGACCTAGAGCACATGATGCTGGGTCTTCTTCCTCTAATTCGGTAAAAATTTCACGATCCAACTCCATGGGACACCTTAATTCAGAAAAAAAAAAAAAACTACCATCTGATGATGAGTATGCCCATAGAGCAAGTATCAGTGAATCCCCTATGGAGGGAAGAACTAGACTCTTAATGGATGAAAGGTCTAGGAGAGATAATCTAGTTATAAGCGCACCATTACCCCGGATTGGGGAAAATAGCTCAGATTTATCTTAATGGAAAAGGACAAAGGCAAAGGCCCCAATAAATATAAAAGAAGCACAAGCTTTAATGCTTTACAGATTGGTGAAGCATATAAAATGCTTTGTTTAATAAATAAATTCAAAGATATCCTTAAAAGGGAAACGTACAAGTCGAATTATAGATCTATTGTATTAAAACACTTAGCCCACACAACAGGCTTGCTCAGGGAGCATATACATGCCTATAAAATCGACGAAATAAGGATTATCTTCAAAAACAAAAAAATAAGCGGCGAGTAACATTTGCTCACGTTATTGATCTTGCGGATTCTGATTCTACGGATCAGAATGACCAAGATATGAACGATAATGATCCAACGGATCATAATAACCAACTATCCGTTGATAATACGGACCACAGTGACCTGCCATTCGAGGATATGCTTGATTTGGATTATTCCAAGCAGCTCTCTCGATCAGGTTGAATTTGAACTTTGTCAATTAAATCAATTCAATATTGATGATTGGCTTGAGATGGATATTAACGAAGATCTTTTGACAACTGATGATGAAGTCATGGATTGGGACAAACTTATCAACTCATCTAATGGTAAGAGCGACCCTTGATCTCAAGACTGCTCTGCAAGGACATATCTTTATACCCTTGACAATTTGTATCCCAGGGTATAACGAGATAACAATTCATGCTCTTTTGGATACAGGCGCAGAAGTTAGCCTATTACAAGAATTGTTCATACCCGAACATTTAAGGGTTAAGCTGGATCGACCATGTAAATTAAATAATTTCATGGGACGTCAAATCCTTGTAAACCATAAAACAAATATTGAGGTTCAACTTCCCGATATATATGGGAATTTTAAAACCTATGATTATACATTTATCCTACTCCCGAAGGAGTTTGATAATGACTGTTTACTTGGTATGGATAATCTCCGGCATTATCCTCCGTTTAACAGACATTATTTCGACATAGATGGCCGTTCCATTCCTAGAATACCATTTAATGTCTCTATTGCTGAACGTTATGCACCTGCAGCCCAGCGTGGTGATATTACAGCAGATAAAGTGTGTACTTATAACATTCCGATGGATAACAATTTCCAAAAAATTATTTATGGAATGTTAGAACCATTATATTCAAATAATCCACTAAAGTGGTTCGATAGAGCCCCCAGATATTGCAAAATTGAGCTCTTAGATATACACAAAGAATCGAAAGTTCGGGTCAATAGCAAAATGGTTTCTCCTTCAGACAAGGAGGAATTTGCTAAACAGATCGATGAACTACTTCGATTAAAATTAATACAAAAAAGTTATAGCACCCATTCATCTCTTGCATTCCTGGTCAGGAATCATGCTGAGATAAAAAAAAGGGGAAAAGCTAGAATGGTTATAAATTATAAAAAGCTTAACAGCTACACAAAATTTGATGGTTATTTCATTCCCTCTGCTGAGAATCTGGCAGATACAGGGAGCTAAGTTTTATAGCAAGTTTGATGCCAAATCAGGTTTCTGGCAAATAAAACTTGCTTTATTCCATTGAGTTAACGACATTCAGTTGTCCTTAGGGACATTTTGAGTGGTTAGTTATGTCATTTGGATTAAAAAACGCTCCACAGATATTCCAGAAATGGATGAATTCTATATTTGGACACCTTGATTTTGTGGTTGTCTATATTGACGATATTCTTGTGTTCTCCAAAACTGCGGATGAACATAAAGAGCATCTATTACAAATCTCTAAATTATTAATTGACAATGGCATTATTCTTAGCCCTAAGAAGATCGAACTGTTTAAAACAGAAATTGATTTCTTGGGTAAAGTAATAAAAAATGGTCATATTGAATTACAACAACATATCTATGCAAAAATAAAAGATTTTCCTGAAGATTTCAAAATTTTGAAAGAACTTCAGAGCTTTCTTGGATTGCTTAACTATGGTAGAAAGTTTATCCCACATCTTTCTGCTAGAGTTGAAAAATTACAGGATAAGTTAGCAAGCTAAGTATAAAACAATGACCGGTGAGCAGCCCAGGAAATGGGACACCAGTAAGATATCTATTTCTCTTTCGCCTAAAGAGAAAGAAGAAATTGCTAAAATTAAGGATCTGGTAAAAGACCAGAAAATCCTTTATTTTCCTTTAGATGAAGACAAATTGGTTTTGCAAACTGATGCTTCTGATTATTTTTGGGCGGGAGTATTAATTGCAAAAAACAAAAAAATTGTTGCATATACCTCTGGAAAATTCACAAAAACCCAGATCAAGTATGCGACTTATGATAAAGAATTATTAGTGATTAAATTAGTTATCAAAAGTCTAAGGATATAACTTCTTTACAGAAATTTTATTATTGAGACTGACAATAAGTCTGTTGCTCAGTTTCTTAAAAAGAAAACTATTAATAATCCCGAAGAGAATCTTCGAAGGATTAGAATTGCTATCTACTTAGAAATTTTCAATTATGAAGTTAATTATATCCCTGGATATACTAACTTTCTTGCTGATACTCTTACCAGGCCATAATGCTATGGACCAGAAGGAATACGCCCGCTTCAAACAGATCCACGAGGACATGAAGAGGCAGGAGACCTTTTCACCAGTTGGCCCGAAAAAGGCGACCAAGGCGAATGCAGCGAGCAATGCAGCCTCTTCGTCAGGGACGACGATGGTGAACAACCTAGTCACAGGGACGAAAAGTCCCAAGGTGGCGAACAGCCCAAACATTCCGGCGAATAGCCAACAGGGGAACAACAACCCCAAAGCCGCACAGGCACCAGCCGCACAGGCAAATCAGAGAGGACCCAAGAAGCTGGTTCCTTTCCAGGGTAAGACATTTGCCAGTACCATGGTCAAAAACTGGTACAACCAGGAGCTTGAGAAGAATGACAAAGACTCAAGGGACAAATTCAATGGCTGTTACAGGGCCATGCAGTCAAATGACCTTAAAGGGGCTAGTTTCTGGCTGTCTCAAACTGAGAAGCTGTTTCTGGCCGAAAAGGCGAAAGCTGCACAACACAATGCTAAGCTCCATGAACTAAGGCAGTTGGCATTCCAGATGATCGCATATAGTGCCACATCTCGGTCACCCGCTTTGGTAGATAAAGAGAAAGACCTCTTCCAGGGACATAGTTCGGAACATAAAGAACACCGGGAAATTCTGAGGCAAATCGACAGTCATGATCTGGTCAATTTTCGAATCCCAGACATACTGCGATTCTACTCAGTTATGTCCATTGAGAACGAGCGCCTTCAGTGCATGGAGACTGAGGGTATGGTACAGAGTATGATCACTATGTACCAGCAACAAATAATCGATGAAGTCCGTCTTCTTGCCTACTTCAAATGCTTAGATGACTCTGAAATCACAAAGTATTTTGAGGGCTTGGAGATTGTTTATTCACCTAATGGCTATATCCACCTGGTTTCTTGTTTCCAGGAGGTTGTTAAAATGACTCTGCAGATCAGTAAAGGATTTGTGCATGAAGTGTTTATTTGCACTTCTGATAAAGAACTCTATGAGTCGACAATCCCAGAGATCTGCTGGGAAGCTGCTGTCGCTCATTCAACCAGGTTCCAGGCGATGTTCCGGTTCAGAGTTTGGAACGTATGGGAAGAACGGCGGTACATCAAAATCTTCCTGTCCTACCAAATTTGGGAGCTTCACCGCCTTGAAGGTGTCACGCCCCGATCTGGGAAATCGCTCGTCCTCGCTAGATTTCACCCGAATCATCGTCCTCGCTGGGGCGTGAGGCCGCACGAGCCTGGAGTTGCGCTCGTGCAAGGCAAGATAACAGGTTCACATAGAACTATCTCAAATCGATAACATAAGCAGCGGAAGGAAACAAAGTATAACATAAGAATCTCTTTTTATTGATAATGAACTGAAGGTTACAAGGCTCTGAATAGCCCAACATAATATGCCAATTGGCTACAACGCTCATGATCTCTCTAGCTCACAAAAGATTTCATTGTTGCATACATTATGCCTCTTTATAGCCACCAAGTAGTCCTCGGCTGAACATCTTCATATCGCAAGTCCGAACGCCTATGTGGTAGCTCCTCTTGAACGCCAATGACTCCATGCCTCGACACGTCCAAGCCAAGCCCTGCCCCGAGCCGATCATAACCTGAGCCTGCACATAAACTAGTGGGGGATTAGTGCTTTCGTCCTCGCTTCGCACTGATCAAAACCCGCTCGCACCCAAACCAAACACTAAATCATTTAGTGAAACATGCATCTTAATTGGTGATCTTTCTATTTAGCCTTAGAATCAGTTTCATGGCAAAGTTTATGCATAGCAACTTATATCACAATGTGTCCCATATCGTGTCCCTGCGGCAGATACAGTTAGCCATAATATGAATATAAACATAGTGCTTGTGCTCATCTCCGTCCCATATTGCCTAGCCTGCACGGGTTAGGACTTAACATAGAATCATATCATTCACGTAACAACCAACCATAAACTTAGACCATGCATAAGGGTCGCAGGCCCTGCGCCTGCACCCAACTCTCATCTCAGCCCACCGGCCCTAACTATATGAAGGTCACGGTGTTTCGTACCGTAATGGACTTGGCATCTCATATGTGTAAGCCTACGATCGCTTCGATACGGGTTGCTAGCCCAATATCCGAAGGATCCCAAACTTACGGATATCATAGCTTATTACAGCACTGGACGGTCGCAATCCGTCCGAATGATGTGCACCATAAATACCACACATAATTCCCTCCTAGGCCGAACGGTCACGGTACCCCGGCGTAACCGTCCGAGGGAAGCCGTACCCGTGCACGGGCAATCCGAGTCCATTGACCATGCAATACGCGTCATATCATACAAGTCACACATTCCAATCCATCTCGTGTTCCATAAACATAGTCTCGCACCATAAGCATATTCGCGTCTCATAAACATAATCCACCATCCATATGGGGAGCTCCGTCGGCGTTATGCCCCAACACATCCATATTGATGCACGACGCCCAACGGCTTAGTCATCTCATACTCATATTCAACGCGTACCATTCGTAAGTCATTCTCATAGCCTAGTTCCGTAGTTACTTAGTCTTTTCGTAGCAGAAGTGCCCGAAGGCACGCTCAGCGCCGTAATCAATGTTCTACGCCTAGTGTTCAATGTTCTCGGAGCCGTGCACATGATGCACATCTCAATATCGTCTTTCAATGTTCTACCATTATTGCCCTATCGCGACACGTACACTTGATGCACGTCGCTTCAATTGTTCGATTGTTCAATGTTCTATCTTAGTGTTCGACACATACTTGGACCTTTCGTCGTCGAGCCACGCTCGCTAATTCGATAACATCTTACGCATACCATAACATATTTTATTAGACGTGAAGGAATAGGGAGAGAGAGTCAAGAACCCGCTCACCTTAAGCCGATACGCCTTGCCGTCTCGCCGATTGAAGCATCTCGCTTCCATAACTCGATCGCATAGCTAACTCCCGGACTTAGCCATTCCTTTGAACTACTCAGTTGATTTGGCCTATCACGCTCATGCCACAATTCGTTGCAAGGCCACGATTTGGTTTTGCGGACACTTCATTGCATAAGGCAAAATGCCGACCTCTTATCGTCCAGCGTAAAAGCATAGCCTGCACACCAGATCAACTAAATTCAGCACTTGCTCAAACGGAACTTATCATTTGCATCGATTCGATTCATAGATTCCAACCGACTCAAAGCTTACCTTTGGCTAACGTATCACTTGCATCAATTCGCATCGATACCTCATCGGGTCAACGCAACTTCTTCGAGTCAACGACTCATCGTAATGCACCGTGCAGAGCATGGCATTACATAATATACCACTCAAAATCAGGTTCGTCCTCGAACCGAAACCAACACTTAATCCAAGTGCCTCGCTAGATCGTTTCACGATCTCGTGCTACTATCGTTGAATCATACAACTTAGTCTGGATCATACACATATTTTAGGCGTCCCACCAATATATGCATTTCAGCCAAGCTCAGTTGTAGGATGTCGGAACAACTAACAAGTTCAACTTAAATCCTCAAGCACCAGCTATTCCATATTCGACTTTGTCATATCTTAGCGCCTATTCTCAAAATACTTCTCGTATGCATCATCCCATAACATGCGATCCTCTTCCATACATTTCTGCACATAACCTGATTCAAACTCGTAACTTCGATCTCATAAGTTTCTTCGACGGCCATCTAACGCATACATTATATCAAGTCATTGCGCATCCGATCGCAATAAGTCTCTGCAGCGCCTATTCGCCCAACTGTTCCTATCTCTCACATAACTCAAGTCTTCATCAAATCATTTATAACATTTGGCCTTAACAACATGGACTGAGTCCACATGTCTCAAATTCCTTTGCCTACAATTCGTACTAAGTCTCGCACACAACTATCCCAACATGATCCACGTTCTCGAATTATCTATGCATCGCATCTGGGGCTACCCCCGCTAGGTAACTTATCCAGACATCGTGCTAAATCTCTCCCGACATAAGAGGTCAACTTGAGTCTACGATGCTCAAAGGCAACAATCTTTCCGACCCAAGGTCTCTTACGATACGCCTATCTCTGATTCTCGACCGAGTATGACTCCTTACTCAATTCTCAAATCAATCCCGACCCATTCGTTTCGTAATATCGATGGTGCGCTCAACACACATAGCCTAACCGTTTACTCAAACCGATCTACGACACAACTCTCAGGGTCGTTTTACTTTCCGTCGCTCTCGCGCATTGCAGAATTCTTGCAATCGCCTTACCGCATCACTTATACTAGGCACGTTCCTCAACGTCTACTCGATCGTCGACTAACCCAGGCTATCCACGTATCCCTTCGATCGAACATAAACTTTCTAACCATATCGACCTAGTCGAAGGCTACTCGCTAACTTCTGAAATACGATACTTACTTGCTTAGACTTATCCTCAACATGCACTACATCATTCCTCTTCCTCGGTAAAATTTCTTACGCGACTTCTTTAGGGTCATCCTATGGGACTTCAACATTCACTTGATTTGGCGGTCAAGTCTTCTAGGGTCATCTGCCCCGAAACTACGCTCGATAATTGAAGATCATCAACGAGGGACAGTTACAACGAACCATGCTATACCTATCGCGGAGCCAAATCAATTCCCGACAATTCCTATGGAACTTTACCCAATCCGATATACTTTACCAATCCATAATTTCTCTACTCTCGCGCAACTGATGCGCCGTTGCTACTCGTATCACTCATGCATTCCGTCGACTCTTTTCGCTAGTCGTATTGACATCTACTCTCCTCAAGTCCGAGTTTACCTATCCGTGATCATAGCTCAACACATTCCGTTACTCATCAAAACCATCCTCGAACAACTTTCGTATCAAACCACAAGTCAGATTCGATTTTGCCACGCCTTACAAGTTCGACCATCCCCGCTGGATGAATCACCATACCAACGCTCACGCGAAATGATCGTCCTAATTCGACGTGACGCATGTGCGATGCTGGAGTGCACTCGCATAAGACAAGAATGTCAACTTAGTGGTTATCCACGAATCAATCCAGACACTTTCGATTTCTTCCGAGTAAACATCCATCCATTCTCAAATTCTCGAAGCATCCCTACCGTCATCATACTAACTGCCATCAACTTAACTTGCACCTTATTCATCCAACAACAATGCTCAACATAATTTTCGTTCATTCGATCAGAGTATCCCCGAGTTATTGCATATCGTCTTTGATACGCCTCAATACCATCGTCGATATGCATAACTTGAACATCTTCCTTTCTCATAAGCTCCAATTCGTTGCAATCATTGCCATTATCCGAACTCGAATACGAATCAAGTCTTGTACACATCCATTCTCATATCCCTAACTCGCACTTCCAAATCGTGCTACCGACTCATCGCGCTAACTCAAATTCGTTCGTACGATTTCTTCGTACCTACTCAACGCGTTCCGAATAAGTTTTTGTACCAACTCAACATAAGTCCGACCGGGTCGACTATTTCCTCAACGTAACATTCGTTCGCTATGCTCAGCCTATCGTTCGACTTACACTTAACGAATTCTCGTCGACGTATCATCCATAAGTACGACTTCGCACATAATCGTTCGACTCAATTCACCGAAGCATACTTGCATCGACTTCTCTCAAATCATTCCCACTCGAGTCTCGGTACTACTTCGTCCGTTGAGGACAAACATATCGTAACAACATAATCGTCTCGACGAAATCTATCGCAAGTCACCAACTGGCTTAACATAGCTATCGCTAAGTGGTATCCCATATACCACTCAGGATCGAGCCTATCATCACCGATACAATACTTCGCTATACTGATCGCATACTTGGTATTGCATATACCACTCGAAATCGAGTCATTACTCGACATCGCATTCCGCATAGGTCCGACATCTCTTTCTCAATCAACTATCCCGTATGGCGATCTTTCCGATCCCAGCTCTACCGTTTGCTTACTCGAGTTGGCACAACAACTAGACCAACATGCCCTATCGTTCGTTCAAGTCTCACCGTGCCTTAGCGATCATATCAATCACACATGCAACATTCGCTTATTCAAAGCTCAACGCGACATTCGGCCAACATACATATTTGCCTACTCAACTCAACTTAGCGACCAACTCGACTCATACTATCGCATCCGCGATCTTCCGATCTCATTCGTTGTAACTCGTGCAACAACTCATTCTCGATACTTGAGTTCTTTTACTCAATCTCGCACAACATGTCGCTATCCATCCGCATAGCCATACAACACGCAACATACCATATCGACTCGTTACACCGATGCAACGAACGATTCAC
Organism: Iris pallida; assembly: GCA_029216955.1. NCBI lineage: Eukaryota > Viridiplantae > Streptophyta > Magnoliopsida > Asparagales > Iridaceae > Iris > Iris pallida. Next base: position 1,738 of record JANAVB010012764.1, on the reverse strand, counting down.
GACTTGCTGCACTCCGTGCAACCAACAACACATAACCATTCGCATGGCCACGTAATACGCATCGTCTCACGTATCGATCCGTTGCACTTCGTGCAACCAACAACACATAATTTCTCACACTTCGTGCGACCGACAACACATAACTCCTCGCACTTCGTGCGACCAACAACACATATATCATTGCACTTCATGCAACCAACATCACCATATTCGTTGCACTTCGTGCGACCAGCATTCACAACTTTCTTGCACTTCGGGAAACCATAATCTCATAACCCGTTGCACTTCGTACAACCAACACTCTCCGATGGCACCCGGAGATAGCGTGATAGTCATGACATACTTGTGGCAGACGTACGCAACTTAATATAGACTTATTGTATGGAACATCCAGTGTAGCGTCGAGCAGATCCATGAGCCATGCGATTGCGGAAACAACTTAGAGTCAACTGAATTTCGATATCGAAGCAACTGAGGGTCAAAGAGATTCGTTCACGGTCCCAAGGATGGAACCGCTCTGATACCAACTTGTCACGCCCCGATCCGGGAAATCGCTCGTCCTCGCTAGATTTCATCCGAATCATCGTCCTCGCTGGGGCGTGATGTCGCACGAGCCTGGAGTTGCGCTCGTGCAAGGCAAGATAACAGGTTCACATAGAACTATCTCAAATCGATAACATAAGCAGCGGAAGGAAACAAAGTATAACATAAGAATCTCTTTTTATTGATAATGAACTGAAGGTTACAAGGCTCTGAATAGCCCAACATAATATGCCAATTGGCTACAACGCTCATGATCTCTCTAGCTCACAAAGGATTTCATTGTTCCACACATTATGCCTCTTTATAGCCACCAAGTAGTCCTCGGCTGAACATCTCCATGTCGCAAGTCCGAACGCCTATGCGGTAGCTCCTCTTGAACGCCAAGGACTCCATGCCTCGACACGTCCAAGCCAAGCCCCGCCCCGAGCCGATCATAACCTGAGCATGCACATAAACTAGTGGGGGATTAGTGCTTTCGTCCTCGCTTCGCACTGATCAAAACCCGCTCGCACCCAAACCAAACACTAAATCATTTAGTGAAACATGCATCTTAATTGGTGATCTTTCTATTTAGCCTTAGAATCAGTTTCATGGCAAAGTTTATGCATAGCAACTTATATCACAATGTGTCCCATATCGTGTCCCTGCGGCAGATACAGCTAGCCATAATATGAATATAAACATAGTGCTTGTGCTCATCTCCGTCCTATATTGCCTAGCCTGCACGGGTTAGGACTTAACATAGAATCATATCATTCACGTAACAACCAACCATAAACTTAGACCATGCATAAGGGCGCAGGTCCTGCGCCTGCACCCAACTCTCATCTCAGCCCACCGGCCGTAACTATATGAAGGTCACGGTGTTTCGCACCGTAATGGACTTGGCATCTCATATGTGTAAGCCTACGATCGCTTCGATACGGGTTGCTAGCCCAATATCCGAAGGATCCCAAACTTACGAATATCATAGCTTATCACAGCACTGGACGGTCGCAATCTGTCCGAATGATGTGCACCATAAATACCACACATAATTCCCTCCTAGGCCGAACGGTCCCGGTGCCCCGGCATAACCGTCCGAGGGAAGCCGTACCCGTGCACGGGCAATCCGAGTCCATTGACCATGCAATACGCATCATAGCATACAAGTCACACATTCCAATCCATCTCGTGTTCCATAAACATAATCTCG